>JBCFYV010002019.1:0-45661 GCA_039000515.1 Timema cristinae
GTCCTAATGGTTTTATATTTGACAGCTATATGATCGTCCGTAGTCGAGCATGCCAGATAATTGTATATCCACAGCACACAAAAAAAATTTTCGAAGTTATGTTTAAAAAACTATGAACACCACGAGATGTAGCTTATGAAAATTTTAAAAAAACCCGACCTACTAAAGGCAAAAATAAAAATATGTCTAATGGTTCAGAACAAATCCACCTTTATTTGAAATACATTTAAAACCTTATCAAATTCATTATCCACAAAATTTGGTACTGAATCATCAATAAATTTATCGGTTCCCAAATTGCACCATTTAACCATCGTTCAGGCTGGATATTTATTTAAAAACATGTTTTAACTTGATTAGAATCATCACTATATTAACATTTATTGTTTCATAATCATGAATCATTTAACATAGCACTCGTTCATATACACAATTCATTTATTAGCACCACACATCACAGTATTATTGTTCATTGAACAAATTCATGTATGATGATACTTATCGCTATATGTAATTTGATCACCTTTTAGATCTAGGACTTCATAGGTTCATCGTTAATGAACAAATACTGTATAATACTTTAAATATATATATTTTATCGCGGGTTACGGTGGGAAGTCATGCAGCGTGAATAGGAGTATTAGAACCACGTTAAAGGTATTGAATGGCAAACCCAAAGGTAAAAATCACTGGAAAAGGCCCAGACGCAGATGGGAGATAACATTTGATATACCTGAGAGGATAGGGTGTAATGAGTAGACTGAAAGAGTTTAGTTAAATTTAGAGGGTTTGGTGGTTACTTTTGGGTGGGGGGTAATGAATTTGGGATTTTCCCAAATGTCATGGAGTAAGTAAGTATATGCTGTATCATAATTTGGAACCAGGAATCTTTCACCAATTAGTTTCATGTTAAACACTGCGTCTACCAGGGAAAAGTGTCACCGGTTTACTTATACCAATAGCTTGATACCTTGCGGGGTGGGGGGGTGATTTTAATAAATTATGATTTATGTATAATCGAATAGTCACAAATAATAAAACAACAATACTTTAGCGTCATCTTCAGGATTTTTCACGATGCATATTTGCTTCTATCTTCCTACAGATGAGTGAATATTTTTTTTAAATAGTGGGGGAAGGAAAATAACAGCCCACGAACTTTTTCAAGTTTTTCGTTTTGGAATTTTCCAAACGTTTTCAAACAAAAAAAAATTACATTTAACTATAAAATTTATTAAAAAAAAAGATTTTTGTTATTTATATACAGAAAAAATGTTTCCCCAATCTTGATTCGGATAAACATCAAATTTTGTAGTCAGACTTTTTAATTAAATTCGTGTTAAATCAATTTTTTCATAGTAGTATTGAAAAATTAAATTTTTTTACATACGTTTTTTTTCTTTAATATTTCGTATTTAAGACATTAAACTTGGGTTACAATCTAAATTGGGCAGGAAAAATTTGAAACCGGGTTTTCTGGGGGCCTGACCACGACCACGGAGGGTATAAAGATACAAAATTGAATGTATTCCGGGAACCATTAATTTTACCTACATTTTTTCCCATCAAAAACATATAATTATACTTTAATATTCTTTTGTGTGATATTTTTAAGTTTGAATTTATTTAAACAATCGAGCCCCCAACTTAACGAGTGTCTCAGTGTTGAGACAGTTTCGGTCCCCCCAAATTTAAAAGGCTCTTAAAGTACTATTCTTTTCTCATTTTGTTTTTAACCTTCTTGAAGGGAAAAATAGTTAATTTTTGGGGCGTAAAAACTTTTGTACTCGGTTATAGCCTAACCTCCCCGTCTCATCATTCAGAATGAATTTTTCAACAAAAGCTACAAATAGCCGAAAGAAGAAAGTATGGGGGAAGTGTCTATTTAAAATATTTTTAACGCCATGTTTAAATTTCCCCGTTGGGCTCTTTTCAAAAGTGTCAAAATAGTCTTTGATAAAGGGGATGAGGTGGTTAAAAAATACGTAATGGTAATTTTATAAAATAACGGGGATATTTTTGGGGTATTAGTCTTTAGCGAAACCCGGGAAGGAAAAAAAGGCATAAGTCCCGATAATGCAAGTACATTTTTTCCCTTAAATTATATTTAATATGGCAAACCCCGGCAGGGAAATTGGTTTTTTTAAAAATAAACCTTTTTAATTGTTTGTGATCCTCGACCCAAAAAAAAAACAAAAAACATGTCCCTTTAAATTCTGGGCCCTTTGACTAACCAGGCGTCAAACTAATATAGCATATGTCTTCTTTAAATTCGATTTGAGCCATTCTCGTTTTTTAAAAACTACCTTTGTTCACTTCATCTACCCTAAAGATATGTGTCAAAACTTAAAAAAATTTTCCCTATAGCCCGTATTATAAGAAAAAACCATTTTTAAATCGATTTTTAAACAGATCATCTTTCTTTTGATAAAATTTTCATCTTTTCCAAACCCGTTGATCAAAAACAATGCTCAATGAGAAAAGATACTTTATGGTTGTTAACCAATAAAAAAACTTCTTGATATGTATATAGTTTTTTAAACCATTATCTCATGTTCCGGATTTGCTAACAATTCTGTCTTTAACCAAATGAGCCCCTAAACAGCAGAATTTTTTAACTCCAAAGTATACGGAAAACCCACCACCCTAATAACATGTAAAATCACCCAATATAGGGTTGGAAAGGGAAATCCGGGAAATTTGGGCTATTCGTATGGGGGAAAAAAGGGGATTTTCATTCTTTTTAATTTATTCTTAATATACATTTTTTGACCTTAAATCCATACATAATCATAAACGGTCACCCAAATTGTGTATCAGTCAATACATGTTCAAACTTTTGTAGGCTTGTAATATAGATCATGATAAGTTTATATTTCATTTTCCCAAAAATTTTATTGTCGTTCATAGATAATACAATTTATATACTGATTATGGGTCATGCATCATATTAAAAAAAGATATTTGATCATCGTTCATAGAAACGGATTTGCTTTCATTTTTTTAACACTAGGGTTTAAATTCTTTTCCCCTATTTATGATTTGAAAAAAATTGAAATTGAAATTTAAAAAGTTTTTTCCCCCTATTTAATTATAATACCATAAATAAAATTCCCCACAACTATATAATTCCAAATTAAAACTTTTAATAAACGTTCTTTTAAAGGAATTTTCTTCATACTTGATCATTCCCCCGGGGTTAGAGACATACTTAAAAATTACACCAAATTTTACCATTGTACATGGTCATCTGTTCGTACTTAAAAGGGAATTTGATCATCCTTAAAGGGGTCAAAGACAAAACCCAAACTCTTTCATTTTTTTAATAATCATTCTTTGTTTTGGGAATCATGGATCAAAAATTGTGAGATTTTGGTTAATCTTTTTTAAATTCTCAGTAAGCATAATATTTTTAAACGACATTTTGATCATGGGACTTGATCCAATCATGAAAAAAACCTAACTAAAATTTTTTTATCACCTTCATTAATCAAAAAACCTTCTTTTATTTAAAGCTAGAAATTTTAAAGTATGTTCATTTAAGCGGGTTTTTAAAGGTAGAGTTGGGGGGGGACATCTTAAATTTTTCAGTAGCACATTTTTTCACTGATCCTAAATTGAAAGTGTTAAAACATCTTTTTAACAATACCAATATTCCTTTTTTGTAAAATTTAATTTATTTTTAAAAATTTTTGGGGAATTTTAAATTTTATTTTTAGAAAACTTTTTTGGGTAAAAATTTTTTTTTAAATTTCCAACCCCCCTGAAAAAAAATAATAGAATATTATATTTTTTGATCTCTCCCTCATATCTGAAAATTTGGTGTAACACTCCCCCAATCCTCGGGAATCCCAATGAATTTTTTAAAAAATAATTGTTTTGTTTTTTTGGAATCATAAACCCAATACAATGCCAAAAATTATGCATAAACAATGAAGGGGGATCAAGAAAAAATTTAAATTTTTAAAAAAATTGGCTTCGGGATTTCAAAAGCGGGTTGGGGGGATATTTATAAATTAGTATAAGTCTTTTTAAATTCCCCTAAAGTTTGGGTTTAGAAATTTTAAAAAGGGGGATGTGCTAGCATCAGGAAGGTGGGGCATAGTGCAAGGGGTTTTAATATACACGAGTGTTCATTTAAAAAATTTTAAAACCCCCCCTGGGTGGCGTTTTGGGCCCAAACCCGCGCTATCATGTTGAGCTCAACGCTGAGGACGGGGAGATCGGGGGTTCAAAATTTTGGTGGGTAAAAACTGGGGGGGGTTTTTCAAAAATTGGTTTTCCACTCTCCCTCCCCGAAAATGCGGGTTTCATTTTTCCTTAATTAAACCCTTTCCCCAAATTCTTTTTCCCCATTAGCGTAATTAGAATTTAAAAGCGTAAAAACCCCAAGGGGTATTAAGACCGGGCAAATAAAAATTAATTAAAAAAACTTTCCACCAAAATATCTGGGAGCAACGCATTGCAAAAAAAAAAATTTTTTAAAAAAAAATGTTTTTGGTTCGGGTTTAAAGTAAGGGGGTTTAAGCCTTTTTGATTTGGGGGGTGGCGTTCCTAAAAAGAATTAAAGGGTTCATTTTGTTTTTTTAAAGGGACATTTCCTATTTTATTACATTTTTCTCGTAGATAAACTTTGTGCCATTTTAAAAATGGTTTTTTTTAAAAAAATTTTTAAAAAGAAAAAAATTTAACCACGAGAAATGACCCTTACAAGTTTCTTGAGTCCCCGGCACTGAGTGCGGTTTTAAAATTTTGGGCCTATTAAAAAACATAACTGGGGAAGAAAACAAGTTTTTTTGTGGTATGACGAAAAAAAAACACATTTTTTTTACCTCAATGTAAATACAAATCCTTTAAATTTAAATCTTTTTTTCTTTTATGTTAATATATAATTTTGGGAAAATTTTTTTAAACAGTAGGAAGAGAAAAAAAATTTGTTTTTTCAATATGGAGCCGAGCCCAAATGTTTTAAAGAACGGGGGGAAACATTCAAAAAAAGGGAAACACGAGGGAAACGTTCACCCATTTAAATTTTTTGGGAAATCGTGTTTAAAATTTTTAAAAGAAACGGTTCTCGCAAAAAAAAAACGGACTGTGCGTACTTTTTGGGGGAATTAACTCAATTAAAAATTTTTGGGAAATTTCAGGGAAAAATCCCAAAATTTTCAGGGGGGGATGTGCCCTAAAGCTACTGGTGTTTTAAAATTGGTTGGGTTTCTTAAGATTTAAAATTAAAAAATTTTTTTCATCCGTATAAAATGCAGGTACATCAATTTTAAGAGAAGATTTTCCTTTTAGGCGGTACAGTTTTGCGAAGAAATGATCAAAATTATTGAACGCGAACCCATTTTTTTTATTAAAATATACTGTTTTTCGGACGAATGAAATTTTTTTTAGGGGTTTTTTAAAAAAACAAAATTTTCGTTTTTTTTTCTGACGGAATAACACAATGACCAAAAAAATAAACGTGGGGGGCGGGTATATTAGGTGTTAAAAAATTTTTGGCCCCAAAAATTTAGTGACGGAAATTTAAAAGGAGAAAAATACTTGGAAATGTTTGGGGAAAAACTATTCAAAACCATAGATAACCCAAATAGACAATCATGATTCAGGGGAAAACCCATTGAGCTTTATAAATTTTTTTAAATTTTTCCCAGAAAATTAAAAGTTTGCTAAATTTACAGTACTCTTTTTAAAAAGGGTTAGAAAACAGTTTTAATGGACAAGGGAAATTGGGCAAAAGAGGCCCAAAATTGAGTGGCCAGCCAGAAAAAGGTCCCTGTTTTAAAACCCCCCTGGGTTTTTTATGGGGACATTTAAACCCCAAATTTATCGGACAAGCCAGAAAATATCAAAAAGATTTAAAAAAAATAGAAATAACAATGGAATGTAAAAGTATTACAAAAGAAAACCCTTCGAAAGGGCAGAAGGGGAATTCGAAAATAAATTTTTATCATTGAAAAAAGGGGAAAAAATTTTTGGAAACCTCCTCAAAATTTAAAAATAAAAAAAGAGTTTGTCTCATAATTATTTTCAAATAAAACATAACCCGTAAAAAAAAACAATGTTTTGTGAGCACCCCATAACAAAAAACTTTTGGTACTTTCCCGAGTATATTTCAATAGGGCCAAAATTCCCTATTGCCAAAAACCCGGTGCCCGGGACCATAAGTGGGGGCCATTTCTCGGTTAGTTTTTTAACTTTATTGAAGCTAAATCTGTGAGATGTTTTTAAATTTCTAAAAAAATAAACTCATTAAGTTTATATATGGAGTATGCTTTTAAAAGGGTAGAGTCCGATGGAATAGAACATATTATAAGTAAAAGTTTTAAAACAAAATTTTCTTGCAAAACCCAAAAAATTTAAGACATTCCACTGATTTCCAGTATGTTAAAAAATTGTTTTTTGGTAAATCCACACAATGAGCTTTAAAAAAACTTTTAAATTTAGGGAACAAGATTTGTCATAAATTTAAAAAAATTTGGGACTTTTTCATAAGAATTGTATTTCGGTGGTAAAAATTACTTTATAAAAATACTCTTTAAATAAAAAATTTTAGAAAAATTTTTTTAAAAAGTAAGTGTTTAAAGTTAAAGGGGAATTTGTTTTTTATTTTAATTTTTATTGGAAAGGGGGGCGGGTTTTTAAAAATCATGCATGGGCAAAAAACCTGGTACAAATATTATATGGCAAATGGAGCAGAAATTTGAAATACTTTTATTTTAAATAAAAAGCGTTTTTAAAAAAAAAAATAAATTTCAAATTGAAAAATTGTGGGCCTACATATCGTTTTTTTAAAACTTTAAAACTTTTTTATGGTACGTTATGCAGGAGGTAGTAATAATTTTTAATTATATATGGGCCCAATGAGTTTAAATGAGGAGAGCTAAAACCCCAAAAATGCCGATATATTAGAAAAAAAAAAACATAACTTCTGTCCCTCATGTTTGAAATGTTTTTTTGGTTTAGCCTTTTTTGTTTGTTATTATTATTATTTTTTGCACCACGTCTTACTACCCGTTGGGTTAAACGTATTTAACGCTAATGTGAAATGGTAGGGTGTTTGGAGATGAAAGGAAGGACCTACATTTTAAACGTGGAATCCAAAACCAGGGTGGGGGCCCTTTGGAATTCCCCCCACATTCAAAAGATGTTTTTGTCGGGTAAAGGGAAAGGGGTTTTGGTTTAATCTTTTTTTTATTCACTTTTAATTTATTTTTAAAACCATCAATGGAAACGATTGTAAGTATATAAGATTTTTGAAAAAAAAAAGGGAAATATTACATTTTTTTTTTTTTTGAGGGAAAAAAAAAAAATTCCCCCCTAAAAAATTCCAAACTCAAAAATCAACCTTTTTAAAATTTCTTTCCCCTTAAAAAAAACTCAAAAAACATGGAAAATTTTTTTAAAAAATTTTTCCCTTTTTAAATTTTAAAGTCTTAAGGATTTTAAAGGGGGAAATTTTTTGAAAATTTTTTTTTTTTCCCAAAAGAATTGGATATAAATTTTTATTGGTTTTTTTGGAAGGGGGAGTTTGGGGGAAAAATTTGGGGTTTAAAAGGGGGGGTTTTTTTGAGAAAGGGAATGAGATGAAAATAATGGGGAGGAAAAAAAAGGGAGGGAGGGGCAATACAGTAAAGGTGGGAAATGTTTTTAAAAAAAAAAATTTAAAAAAAATTTTTTGTTTTTATATTGACATAAAGGATGATTTGAAGCTTTGTTTTACAGGATTCTTTAAAAATTATTTTTTACGCCGAAGGGGGGAAGTTTAAATAATTTAGCTTATTTTTTGGGATGTATGCTTTTTTAAATGAAAGAAAAAACGGGGGATATATTTTAAAAATTTTTTAAATTTATGCATTTAAATTTAAATTATAACGGGATAATTTTTTTAAAAAATTTTAATTTTTGAGTATTTTTATATTATGCTACTAAAAATTTTCACATAGCGGGACTCACCACGGGACAAAAATTTTTCCCCCCATTTCCCCAAATGAGCTAGAAACTTAAAATTTGAAAAACTTTATGCTACTAGCCCAAACCCGAGGGGGAAAATTTTAAATTTTTTAAACCCCCAAAAAAAATTCGAAATGTCAGAGAATTTTAAAGTCGGTGCGGCCCTTTTTTTGGGAAAGTCTTTTGTGGCAAACGGTAAAAAAGATAAAAAAAAAAAAAAGGCACATGGAATAACATTTTTTTACACCCACTTTCAAAGAAAATCACTAGGCTCTGGGGGGGGACCCCCAACGGAAAAGCGAGTAAATATACTTTTAAAATGTCTAAAAATTTGTTTTAAATTTTGAAAGACAAAAATCTAACCACTGAAATTGAGTAAACAATTAAAAACTATCCGTTTTGCTATAAACCTTTAATTTTATCTCATAGTTGGAATCATCGTGAAGGTAAAAAAAAATCGTTTTTGAAACGTGAAATTTGGTGATGTAAAGGGCCCAAGATGTAGTTTGGTTTTTAGTAAAATTTTCCCAAAAAAAGTCATAAGGGGAAAAAAACTTTTTAAAGGGGCAAAAAAGCTTTTACGCTTACAATGCCCATAGTAAAAAATTTTTGGCCTGATAGTTAAGCGAAAATTGCAGTAGCTACCCCCCCCCAATTTTCTTCTTACGAATTGACGTTTCCGACAGCCAAAAAAGGTTACTGGGATCTACTCCTAAGTAAAACTTTCCGTTATGTTATGGGGGGGAGCTGCATTTTAAATGTTAGTTTTGAGGGATATTATAACACAAAATTTATTAAAAAAAAAAAAAATGCATAAATTTTGCCGAAGAAATATTTTTTTATTTTTAAAAATTTTAATTCCAATGTGCACACTGCTTTTCAAAAAAAATCAAGTATATGATTGAATGGGTTGTTTAATTTTTATTGTTAAATGGTTGCCCGGGTGGTCTAGGGGCCCCCCCGGGGGTTCAACCCCCGGGTCCCACCACTTTTTTAAACCTGTTTGGGTAAAACCCCTTTCTTCACCTGGGAAAATACGTTTTAATTAAATCACAACTTGGAATGGGGGTTAAGCCAGGACCCCAACCGGGGTTGGGGAATCCCACGTTAAACTGTAGGCCCCTCCATTTCACCCAAAAACAATCACCCAAACCATTACACTTTAAAGAAAAAGGCGAAAAAAACCCCCCGAACGGGTAGTAAGACGTGGTCCAAAATAATTTTTATCAAAACACGCCCCCCATTAGTAAAAATCAATTTTTTAAGATATTTTTTAAACATTTTTTAAACTTTTTAAAAACCTTTTTTCAATATTTTCTCTAATTGAAAAAAAAAAAAACGAGAAATATTGATATAAAATTTATTGTTTAAAAATTAATTTTAAAATTTTTAAATTTTGAAAAAACCTATTACTAAACATATAAGCCACTCAAGGGGTTCCCCAAACCCGCGGGAACCCTTCATTAAAAAATTTTGGCCCAAATTTAAATTAAGCTAAAACTCGTGCCCCACCCCTTTTTTTTAAAAACCAAAAAATACTGGGTAAAGGTTTCGAGAGTTTATAAAATTGGGTTTTCAATTGTTATTGTTTTTTACCCGGGGGGGGGTTGGGGGGAGGGGGGGGTTTTTATAGGGGGTGCTAGGGGGTGTGAAAAATTTTTTTAAAGGTGGGATATTTTCCTTCCCATCGCCCTTTGGTTTTAGAAAATTTTTTATCACGAAATGTAATTTTTCCATCCGTTGATAATCTGGGTGTGAGATTTTTGCGTGAAATTTTGGGGGGAAAGGGGGGTTTCGGCTAGGTTGAGAGGAAAATTCCCACGTGCTTTTCGGGATATGAATCATTCGGGAAATTTTTTGGGTTTTTGGGAAAAAAATGTTTCTCGTTTTAAAAACAACATTTTGTTTTTCCCTTCGCCCAAATTTTAAATAATTTTAAAAATCACGTGTAATATTTTATTATGTACCTATTTTTATAGTTTTAAAATTTCTCAAAATTGATTTGAACTGAAAAAATTTTAAGGTTAAAAAAACGTACAATAATTCTCAAATCTTCTAATTATTATTTAAGCATTTTCTTTTAAAGTCTTATTATCTAAAGTAGTAAAAACAATTTACGAAAACGGAGGGGATGTCTAGGGTTTTCAAGAGCTAGGGTGGCTCCCTTGGGGGGTATCCATTAGCGGGGAAAAAACCGCTTCCCCAGTTAGGGGGGGTGACCCAATTTGACGCCCGAAGTCACACATACCCCAAAAACATGATTGAGATTTTCAAAAAACCAAACCTTGAGCCCCTGAAAAACGGAACGAGTACAATGCAATGAGATATTTTTTGTTCTAAAAGTTTTTCATTTTAGTTTAAAAGTAAATTTAAAAGTACGGGAAAATTTTAAAAGGGCATTTCAAAAGTAAGCCCCATTAGGGGTGCAGCTGTTCACACGCTCGAAAAAGTTGGGAATTTTGGTTTCCCCCATGATGCATTAACCGTAAAACCCAAAAAAGCGAAAATATTACAATCTGCAATTACTGTTTTTAAAATTTAAAATTTTATATGTTTTACTTTCTTACGGGGGTTTGATTTTGTCATAGTTTAAAACTCGGGGCTTCCAATAAACTTTCTTTTTTTCGCCCATAACTTTTGAGATACGCCATCTTGACTAAATAACGCATGTTTTAAAGTTTGCGCATGCGCTGCTTGTGTTTTTCTTGGGGGGTTTTTTCGTAGAAGCGCGGGGAAAAAGTAAAATTATCTCAAACTCGAGCAGATTTTTCTTGTATTGGATTAAGCTGTCCCGTAAACCCAAAATTTAAACAAGCCCCGCGTTTACAGCGAACGGGGAAAGATTCAAAAAATGTATAAAATTTTTAAAATTTTTCAAAACCAAACAAAACCCTTTTGAAAATAAAGGTTAAAATAAAGAAATAATAAAAATTTTCATATCCTTTCTTATTCACTTTCCCCCAACACGCTTGGGGGTTTTGAACCCTTTAAAGTTCATCAAAATTATCGGATCTGCTGTGGACCATATATTTTTAATACTACAATTTTATAAACAATTTTTTAAAAATTAAAACCCCCTTCAATTTGGTTACAACAATTTACAGTAAATAAGGGTTTGCTCATCCTGTGAAGGGGGGAAAAAAGGGATTAAACCTAATAGTTTTTAAAAAATAAAATACATTTTATAAAATTTAATTTTTAAAAATTTTCACTTTTCAAGTATAGAAAAATAATTTTTTAAAAAATATTGAAAAAACCCCTTATAAAATTTTAAATTTTAAATTTTAATGTACTTTTACCTCTATAAAACCCAAAGGATCTTTTTCCCAAATTATAAAAACCCTAGAGTGTTTAAATTTTTTGGTTTTATACGGCAAAAACGCTTTTTAAAGCATCCCATATTTAAGGGGGAAAAATTCTAAATAAAAAAAAAAATTCAAGATCGTGGACCCAAATTTAAGGGGACTGAACGAAAAAATTGAACCCAAAAAGAAACTAAAAATGGAATGCGTTTTGGGCATACCAATTTAGGGCAAATTCTAAAATTAAAAAAATTCAAAGATAACGGAAACAAAATGGCGGTTTGAAACTTAAAAATTGAGCCCTTTGATTGCTAAAATTTTTGGCATTAAAGTTATAAAGTATTCATTTTTATAAAACATTTTTAAATTTGGGAAAAATCCTAAATGGAAAATTAAAAAATGGGGACAAAACGTAAAAAATTTGAGTATTAGAAATTTTTTAAATTTGATATTGAAGCTATTGATGCTATATTTATGATAAAAATTAAAAGATGGCAAACGTATCCTACAAATCGATTTTCTATTTTGTTTAAAAAAGGGGCTCAAAATTTCTTGAACTAAGGGAAAAAAATTAATTTTTCTGAAAGGGTTAAAAAAACCCACATTTAATGATTTTTTCGTTTAAAAATTTTGATCCTAACCCCATAAATTCCGACCCAAAAAATCCCTCGTTAACGATCCCACAAACTAAAAAAAACCCAAAGGGCCCCGGGAAAAAAAGGGATTACTCAAAGAGCCCCTTTAAGTTTTTGCTTATTTAAAAAATTCCAGATGAAAACTTGGCGGCAAATTTCGCGAAGAAAAATTTGAAACTAAAAAATTTTTCTACAAATTATATTTTAAATGTATCATCATGTTTTTTAAAAAAAACCCATGGGCTAGGAAAATTTGATTTTTTTCTATAAGATTTTTATATTTTTTTAATTCTGCTTTTTGGGTAAACTTTTGATACTTTTTTTCTGAAAAATAAATTATTCCACATCATTTAACTTAGGGATTTTTTCTTAGAACAGGTTCGTTCACAGAAATTTTCTAAAAACTTTTGTTTAAATTTGTTCTTTTTTTTTGCGGTAGTGATAAAAAATGTTTGTAGGGTTTTAAATAAAAATTCATATGGTCTGTTCACGTTGCCATTTTAACATCTTCAGTTTAAGTAGTAATATGTTAAAAAATATGTTTAAAGGGAAAGGGGAAGATTGAGGTTCGAATCTGGGTTTCGGGTGAACTGGGGGGGGTTTTTTTTAAATTTTTTTCCACTCTCCTTCCCCCAAAATTTTGGGGGTAAACCCCCAGAACTCAACTTTCCCCAAAATCCTAACCTTTGGGCGTGATTATTATTTTAAACGTATAACATGAACGGGTAGTAAGACAGGGTTCTAAATAAATGAAATCAAAAAAATACATTTTAAGCTATATTCAAATTTATAAGGTACCAAATAAAGTAGGTTTTATAGGTTTTTTTTACCCTTTTTTTTGACAAATTGTTAAATTTTTCCTAGTAAGACTTTCATTTTCAAAAATTTCTATATTTATAAAAATTTTTAAAATTTTTTTTTTTTTCCCCTATATTTAATTAGTTTTTAGTTTTAAATTTTTTTTGATTATTTTTCCCTTAAATTTTTTAAAAATTTTTTTTAAACAAAAAATTGGGGTTTTAAAAAAAGTGTTAGCCTTTAAAAGGGAGGCCGAAATTTAATTATAAATTCAACCCAAAAACCTGTCCCCTTATTAAAGGGTAAAAAGCACAAGTTGAAGATGAATTTTAAAATCAAGAAGCAAAACTAAAAATTTTTAAAAAGGAAATGACCCTCTAAAAACAAACAAGCCCATAAATAAAACCCTTTTAAAGAAAATTTTTTTGTGACTCTGACGCTGAGTGAACTTGCGCCCAAAAGGGACCAAGCTATAGTTCAGGGCTTTTAAACCTGGGAAAGGGGGAAACAGCTTCTCAGTTACGATAAGATAAAAAGGAAAAAAATTGGGAAATCCCCAACCAACTGAAATTTAATAAAATAATTAAAAAAAAACCCTTTCCCCTGTCGTCTTAAGGTAAATTATATTTACTTTGGGTTTAATATTTCTGTGTTGGAGAAAGGGACTTAAGTTGGATTTAAATGTGTATTTTTAAAACTAGGGAAGGGGAATTATTTTTTTCGGGTATTTATTTTTTTTTTTTTATTATTTGGGCACCGGTTTTACTACCCTTTTCGGATTATACGCTTTTAAGAAATAATTACGCAAATTGTTTAGGATTTGGGGGAAGGGGTTAAATTTAAGGAAGTGAACCCGCTTTTGGGCTGGGGGGGGAGTGGAACCAATTTGGGAAAAAACCACCCCATTTAAACCCACCGAGATTCGAACCTCGATCTCCCCCCTCAGCAGCTCAACACGACTAACCGTTAGCCAACTACCCCAAACCGAGGGGGGGTTTTTGTTACTAAAAGCGGGGGCCCTATAAAAATTTCTTTTGAAAAAAAAAGAAAAGGGAAAAATAAAAAAGATGAGTTACTCAACAGTTTACTTACTCCGGTATCCTCCAAATAAACTGGAATTTTAAAAAGAAGTAAAAATAAAGTAGCAAACGGAATCTAAATATAAAAAAAAGTCAGGGAATTTCGCTTATCAATCAGTAATTTGAAAAAAAAATTAAATTTCATAAACCATTCTTCCGGGTTTCCCCCAAGGGAAAACCTATTTCTTTTTCCCTTTTAATGGATCCCCCGGGAACTTCTTCAAACATCCCTTTCCCGAAATCGTGCCCCCTTTTGGCTATCCACCTGAAAATTTTTCCAGGGAAAACTAATAATTCCCGGCCGATCTCACAGATTTGGTTTTATGCCTTACTACTCCGGGAGTTCAGCCATGACCACTTGTTGTAGCCTTCTAAAGAGTGCCCCATGATGCAGACATAAAAAACATGGGGCAGTAAAAAAGTAATTACAACCTTTCCGTAAAAGGGGGGGCCCCAAAAATTTTTAAATAAAATTTTTAAAATTTATCGAGATTATTTTTAAGGCTAGCTATTTTTTAAAAAATTTAAAACCAAACCCTTTCCCTAGTTTGACCCCTACTCCTCCCTGCCTCGAGGCGGGTTTTAAAAACCTATATCAAAAAATTTAATTATCGAAAGGGAAACCAAAATTTCTTGAGAAAGGTTGGAAGAGAAAAAAAATCATGTAAAAAAAGGTTAGCTTTAAATTTTACACTTCTTTAAATTTTTTATCCCCCCTTGGGGCGTTTTACATAATCTTTTTAAACCCTGACAAAAACCCATGGACCACTACATTCTGTTAAACGTTCTAAAGATATATAAACACAACAGAGAACATTTTCCGCACAAAAAACCGAAATTGAGTTTTTCAGGGAGAGGCAGCCCCTGATTGCATAAAAAATTTGATCATCAGTTTTTTACGTTTACAGTTAATGCCCTTCCTAAAACAAGACAAAAAGGAATGCACCCCTAACCCCACCCGGGACTGGCACGCCCCCAGCGTCAATGAAACCCCTTCACCTCCCAAAGTGCGTGCGACGAATTGAAAAAAAAAACTCATTATAAAAAGATAACCAGGAAAAATTTAAAATTAAATTTATTTACATTTTAATATTTTCCCTTCCCTTTTTATTATATAACAAAAAAAACATATAAAAGGTGTGTTTAAAGGGTTTTTCAGTACAAGCAAACTACATTTTTTACTGTACAGCAGAATGTAAATTTTTTGGGTTTTTACAGCTTTTTAATTTCATGTTTTTGTGTCACAAAAAGGGGAAATTTTCTAAATTAAAAAATTTGGGGGAATACAAATGATCATCAGATCCGGTCCACCCTACCTTTATTTTTCAAAAAAAAAATTTTCAATCTTTATCCCCCTCATAAATATCTCTCCGTTTTCCCCCCAGCCCCCCTTTTAAAACCCGGGGGGGTCCTTTATCTCCCCCTCCCCCCCAAAACATCCATGGAACACTAGGTCTCACTTCCCCTTCTCCCCGTCCCCATGAAATTTTCTGATCAGTTTAACCCCTTCTCACTACCATCACTCTCCCCAAAATTTTCCCCCTCCCCACGTTACATACGCATTAACTCTACCAAAAACGCCCCCCTTTAATTACGGGGGGGTTTTTCTTTTAAACAAACAAAGCTTCCCCCTTTTCCCTACAAAAAACGCTTCTCTCTTCACTTTCCCCAATGATTTCCTCCCTCCGCGTCCCCCAAAATTCCCTTCA
The DNA here is from genome assembly GCA_039000515.1 of Timema cristinae. Lineage (NCBI taxonomy): Eukaryota > Metazoa > Arthropoda > Insecta > Phasmatodea > Timematidae > Timema > Timema cristinae. The sequence continues at coordinate 15,480 of JBCFYV010002019.1, forward strand.
TTTTAGCCCCCTTCAAGCGAGCTCCCCCTGCCCCCTTTTTAGTCTACCTTTCCTTTTGGTTTTAAAACGTCAAGACGGGGCCCCTCATCATCCCCAAACACCGCCCTTTCCCCTTTTCCCTCACTCACCAACCCCCTATCCAAAGCAAATAGCACCCTTCCCCCTTACACATCTTTTAAATCCCCCTTTTAAACGCAACCAGTTCCATTCCACCCTCTAGAAAGAAAAGAGCAAAAAGATCAGCCAAAAAATTTCCAAAAACCCAGAAAAGGAAAAAAAAAAAAAGTACAAAAAGTCAAACTACCTTATTAGTTTTAAACCCAGCTGCACTTTGCAGGCGGAAAAGATAACAAGAGGGTGCTATAACTTTGGGCTGGTCTAAACAAAGAAAAAAATATACTTTTTAAAAGGGAAAAACCCTTTTAAATTAACCCACCCAAAACATCAACCGACCCACTTTTCCAATTAAGACTAACAGGGTGCATCGATCAACAAAAAACACAAACACCATAAAAAGACCCCCCACCCATTGGGGATTTCCAACTGCCCCCCAAAAAGGGGACCGCACTAAATACTGCGACGATATGCAAATTTGGTTTTTTTTCTCTACCTACCCGGGAAGGGACCAAGAGAGAAACCACCAAAACTACAATTTTTTTTCCCAAAACCCTGCCAAAAAACAAGAAGGTTTGCACTGACTTCAGGAGCAAAGTAAAAAAGCCGGGAGGGGTCACTTCTTACCTCGAATACCTTAAATTTCAATCCTTTCATAATTCTTTGGGCCTAAAATAACCCCCCTGGCTTTCTTCCAAAAATGCGAAGCCATCTTCAAAAACAATGAACATCCGGGGAATTTTTGAACTATATTGTAAGGAAAAAATTTAAATTAAAAATTTTTTAAAAAAATTATGGAGATTTTTCCCAAGGTTTTTTTTACTTTGGGGGGAAAAACCTATTAAAAGGGGAAAGGAATTTTTTTTTCTCCACCCCCAAAGGGGTTAAACTACAAGCTAAATAAAGGATAACACAGATAAACGAAAAAGGGCCCAATGATAACTTCATCCTAAAAAATTTAATACTTTTATACAAGACGGTTATTAAATCATAGCCCCTGGTAAACCCAGATCCCCCCCCTTTAAATAAATAAAATTTACTAATCCTACTATCCAATCTTTCTTACTTGCACCCTCCCGCACCTTATTAGAACAAAAAATTTTGGGGAGGTCCCAACATTTAAAAAATTTCCCCTCCTTTTCTTAACCCCTCCCCCCCCGGGCCACCACTCCCAAATTTAAGCCACTTTCCCCCCTTCATTACAAAAACCCCCCAAAACTCCCCCTAAATTTTTAACTACTGTCCAGGCGCCCATTACCCCCCAAATTCTCCCCCCAAACCCCACTCAAGCGTCCCAAAATTTGACCACTAAAGGGAAATATACCTCATCAACCATTTCCGGGAAAAGGGGTTTTCAGGAATAAAGAATCAACCAAAACAAACCCCAAGCAACTAGTCATTTTTAAAGGCGATTTCAGTAAAAACCTAACCAGTATTTTTAAAGTACACCCCTGTAAGCTTTATAACTTTTTATCGACCCCGGGGTTTCACATCCCTTGAACAACATTTTCGACTTCGATTTTGCCACACAAGACACCATTTTCAAAAAAATTAATGTAAGTCGCCCTACCCAAGGAAGAATAAAACTAAATTTTAAAAGGGCCCACTGCCAATCCACGGGGAAAGATAGGAAAAACCAGGTGGACATCATTTTCCATTATTTTTTACGAATTTCTTTTAAGACATCATACTAGTAAAAAACCCTTAAACCTCACAAACTATGAGGGTAGTAATCAACTCCCCAATAAACGTGAAACTAAATCAGATAAAAAAGAAAATAACAAATTTTTGAGTCAAAAAGGAATCAAGAAGCCATCAATTTAAACCCCCCCATAAATCCAACACCAAAATTTTCCCCCTTCCCCCCAAATGAATCCTTCCTAGCCCTAGGCAACACCAAAAAAGCCTTCGACATCTTTCAATCCTTAATTTTTAAAACCCAAATGTACACAACCCCTAAATTAAAAACTGAACGTCTTTCATCCAACCCCAGGACCCACCTAAACCAAAAACCCCCCAAAAAGAAGATCTTCATCCAAAAACCAATGGGGGAGTTTTATCGAAGGGAGAAAAAGTAATAACGGAAACACCTCACCCCAAAAGCCTATTGGGAGCCCCCTCCAACCATTCAAGACCACACAGATGTGGGTCACCCCAAAAAATAATTTAACGGAAGCCCACGCGACAGAAATGGAACCAAGAAATCCTCAGATAATTTCTCCCTAACTCCCCGGACCACCTAGCCTCTTCAAACCTTTCTAAAACCTCCCTACTCGAAAAGGCTCCCAGCCTCAACAAGGGAAAAACCCCCCCCCCGTCCAGAAACCCAAGCAAAAGACCCGAATATTCCTCGTCAAAGAAAAGAACATTAAGGGAAAAAATGGAACTCCCCGACCCGGCAGGAGGCCTTTTTAAACACCTCCAAAACTTTCAAGACCACCGAAGAGAAATCACCCCAGGGAAGCATAGGGGGGAAGCAGGGCGCAGCATAGTTTTTAAAACCCAAGGGGCTCCCCCAAATCACTTCCCCCAAATTCCGGACTAGTCAGACTTTTCAACCTCCCCCTTTATCTTCATTACCTTTCCCCGCCCCCCAAAAAAACAAACCCCAATATTTTAGAACGGCAAAGGAGGCTAGAAGATTTTTCAAATAATCGAACCACCCCTGGGGAAAAACAGTTTCACTTCGTCTCCCTTAGAGTTTCCTATGAAAAAAAAATCAAAAACCCCTTTCCCGACCACTTAAAAAGCGAAAAACCCCAAAATAAGTTCGACAGGGGTTCCAAAAAACCTCTTCAACTTTCCCAGCAGGGATTTTTTAAAGGTAAAAATGGGGCATTAAAAGAAACTTTCCCCAAAATTTTTAAATTTTAGCGCAACCCCCCTTGTTGCACAAGGGAAATTTTTTGGGTTTTAAATTTATTTTAAAAATTTTTTATTATTTAAATTTTTTTCAATGGTTAATTTAAAAATTAAAAATCTTTAAAATAATGTTTTTTTAAATTAAAGGGGCCTTTAAAAAAAATTTTTTTTCAAAAAACGTTAAAAACCAACTGTGATAAAATAGATTTTTTTTCTTTTTTGTCATTAAGGGAAAATAAACCTTTTTAAATTTTTGGGGGTTTGGGTACAATTCCAAAATTTCCCCGGGGGGAAACGTTATGAAAACCCTTTTTACCGAGTCTTAGCCCCAAACGGTAAAAAAAAATTTTGGCTCCGCCCAGGGACAGAAATGACCGCAGATTGGGAAAAAAAAACAAAAAGGCATTGCGAAAACAACTTTTTTAGATCGGAAAGGGTCGTTTAAACGTTCGTCTTCATCAAAAACTTTTAGTTTGATTTTTTTTTTTTTTTTGAAAATTGTTTACCTGTAGGGTTAAAAGGGGAATAAAAATTTTGATTAATTTTTGGGGCCCCCAAGGCAATTTCTTGTATTAAAATTTTCGACTTCAATTTTAAATTTTTTAGAGTAATTGCTTTATTTTTTGTAATAAGTTTGCCTACTTTTTAAGCTACACCACAGGGAGATCAAACTTTAAAAGTATAATAGCCCTTATTAAAACTTTTATTTTGCTATATTATTGATTTTAAATTTTTAAACCCCAAGCACTTGTTTTTAAAAACATTGGTTATTTTTTGTACCAGGGCCAGGGTTTTTATGAAATAAAAAGGGGCAAAAAATTATCCATTAAAATGACCCTAAAAATTTTTAAAAATTTTTTTTAAATTAACCCAAAAAGGGCCCAAAAATTTAAATTTAAATCTATGAAAGTTTCAAGAATAAATCAAACGGTCTTTTCAAAATGGAAGCTAAAAAGTTGTAAAGCAAAACGTAATCAAACTTGCATTCTATTAAAAAATTTAAACCCTTTATTTATAATTTTTTTCGCCCTGAGAATTTTTACGTGGGAGCATTTTTTTTGAGTGAGCAATTTTTCGTGTGGGATTTTTCATGGTGTGTTTTTTTTTTGTATGGGGAAAATTTTTTGTGTGAGCAATTTTTTAAGTGGGCATTTTTTTCTTGTGCGCTTTTTACGTGTGAGCATTTTTTCCCTTGGGTGCACTTTTTTTCCCTTTTGGCATTTTTCCATGTGAGCTTTTTTCCCCCTGAGTATTTATGGGGCCGGGGCTTTTTTTTTTGTGATAAAATTTTTTTTTTTGTTTCGCTTTTTTCAATTAAAGCTTTTTTCCCGTACCATTTTTAACCCTTGGGTTTAAATATGGGGAAAACCCTAGAAAAACTTTGGGGGGTTTACACCCTTGTTGATTCTGTCCTGGAGAAAAGTCGCCATCTGGGCCAAACATCAAATGTCATCCACTAACTGTATCTTATTATCATATTTTTAAAAATTTCAAAATGGTTGGGAAACCAAAAGGGTATCTTTAATGTACGTGATTAAAATCTTAAATGTCACCGGGAAAATTTTTCAAAGAGGGGTAAAATAGATATAGTCCCTGGTAGGTAGAGAGGGGCCCCAAGGTTTAAATTTATAGAAAATTTTTAAAGGGTTTTCAACAAGGAGTAGGGTTTTTGTGACTGTTAAAAAAAAAGTAGAAAAAATTTAAGTAAAAAAGTTTTTTCCTTTTAATCTGTGTTTTTTTTCCAAAACGACCCAGCTTTCTTTAGACTTTTCGTTTATTATATTTATAAATTTGGGTTTTCCAAAAAAAACGGAAAAAAAATTTTTTTTTTGCATTCCCTCTTAATTTTTTTTCCCTTTTTTTCCCAAAAAATTGTAAAATAAATTTTTATTTTAATTTGAACTACGGGAACCCGTTTCCCCCAAATTGCATATAAACTGCAGTTTAGTACATGTTTCTTTAGCAAGCGAACGCCCCGGCACTTGTCGGGGCGGGCACCCAACAGCTGCAAATGGTAAAATAAAAAAAAAAGATAAAGGGAAAGGGTTTTTGGGAAAGCTTCTTTATGAGATTGTGCAGCCCCTGAAACGGGTCAGTACCCCGTTCAAAACCCAGGGCCGCGCACGTCTAAAGAGTTTAATGTGTTTTTAAATTTAAGTTGGTTTTTGTTAGTAAATGTTTTTAAGTTTTTAATAATTGGGAAAAAGAACATGGCAGTGGAATTGCCCTAGTTCTAAAAAAGTGATATTTTTTTAAAAGGGAATTTAAGACATTTAAATTAAAGGGTTCAAAACTTCCGTCTAATTGGGAAAAAGTTTCTCGCATTTTGTTTTACAATTTCGGAAAAAGTGAGGTTTTTAAATGTTAATGAAATTTAAAAACTCGCTATTTTTGCGAATGTATTTTATTTTGGGAAAAAAAAACGCCAAAACCCCACCCCCCAAACGTTGCCCAAAAATTTTTGGGGAGGAAGCTTGTTAATTGTTCAAGTTTTTGGGGAGACTTACAAAAAAATGCAAAAAAATTACAAGGGCGTATTTAAACGGGGACAACAAGAATTTGTAATTTAAATTTTGACAATTTTTTTCGACATTTTCACATGCTGATGCACTTCCCAAAAAAAAGAAAATAGAGGAAGTTGGAAGTTTTGAGCGCAAAGAAAAGCCCGGGGGCCCTCCCGGTCATTAGGGGGGTGTGGATAAAAAACTGGCCAAAAGAGAGGGAAAAGGGGGCAACGGGGCTGTCAAAGAAAAACAATCGGCGAAAAAAAAATCTTTCCGATTCAACTTTCCCCGGTTTATACAACCATTGCAAGAAAATTCCCCCTTCGAATTCTATGGAAAAAATTGGAAATTTAGAAGATTTTCCCCAAAACTGATCCCCCAAAACTCAGAAACCCGGGGGCCAAATAAATCAGAAAATTTTGGGGAAAAATTTTTTTACTCCCCCCGTTAGTTGCTGATTAGGGAAAGGGGGTCAGTTAAGTTTGCAGATTCTGGTTTATTCTTGAAAATTTTCTATTGAAGCGTTTGGGTTTAACATTGACGAAATTTTCCCATAAGTAAGTCTTTAATTCAAAAGGAAACCGAACAGAAAAAAAGGAAGGGAAAGGTGCCGGGAAAAAATAAAAATTGATTTTTAAAAAGAGGTTTCCGGATGTTTTTGGGAAATTACATTGGGATTTGGGAAAAATGTTGCCTGCCTTTTTAGTGCTCGAAAATCGAAAGAAAGAAAAGCTTGCCTTTTTTTATTTCATTTGGGCTAAAAGAACAACCATTTCTTTTTGCCGATACTGGATAATTCCCCAGGGAAAGAACGGGCGGCTAAATTGGGAAAGGGGATCTTAGATTGGAATCCGAAAAAAGGTCCAAAATTTTCTGTTTTTGATTCTACGGGTTCCCCCAATACAGGTTTGTTTTTAAAGGGTTGACGCTCCTCGAGCAAAAAAATTTTATAGGGAAAAAGCTTTTTTTTTGCTTGCCGCCAAACATTTAACGAACTGGTGTTTAAAAGGGGTATTCGAAGTGAAAATTTTAAAAAAAATGGCAACAAGCCCCGATTTTCCCCTTCTTTAAAAAGCCCCAAAGAGAAATTTGGGAAAAAAATCGATACCACTAAAAAACTGCTATAGAAAACAGGGAAAATGTTCAAACCGTAAACCCCAAAAAATTTAAAAAATTTGGGTGGACTTTTACCCCAGATGAAAATTTAAAATTTTTTTTGGGGCAGAGAGGACTATCGGGGGTTGATCGAACTTTTTTATGGATTTTTTTTGGGGGAATGCCGAAAAAAAAAATTTAAAAACAGACCCCCCGGGTGCCCCTGCACCAAGCTAGTTTTGGCCCGACGATTTACCTTTCCCCAAAACCCATCGTTATTTGTTCTCACTGAAATTAAACCCAAGGTTTTTGAAAGCACTGTTAGATGCTGCTTGTTTATTGTCCAATCTATTTTAAAAACCCTGGGGTTCAATCATTTTGGCAGTTTTTTAAAACAACCCCAAAAGAAATTTTTCTTTTTGAAATCTTTGAAAGCTTACGAAAATGTGAATGAAAAAATTCGAAAGCTGCTTTAACCCGAAAATTTTTCCCGATTTATGGGATTTTTTACTGATGAAAAAAGCGGTTTTTACACTTTTTTATATGATGTTGGGGCGAAGAAACAAAATTAAAAATTTGGGGGCAAATTTACATAGAGAAAATTTTTTCGACTCATGAGAAAAGATACTTCCATCGAAAAGGGAAAAACTTTGTGGTTTTATTGATGGTGAGTTTTATACATTTTTATTTTGTAAATTTTTTTTTAGTTATTTTTTTATATCAGACAATTGTTACTTTTATTTTTTTTTTACAGAAAAAAGATCGATTTATTTCATATCAAATCAAAAGCCAAACATTGTTTTTTAGACTTAAAAAATTTTTGATAGTTTTTCAAAAGAGAGTCCCCCCTTCTGGGGGGAAATAAAAGCTTTTTTTCTAGACGCAAAAAAAAACTTTATCAGTACTTTGAGCATGAAAGAACAGGTGAAAGGCGGGTAAAAATAATGCAGGACTTTTTATGGACTAATAAAGGGTTTAGGGGGAAAAAAACCCAAATTTTTTTTTCGTTGGTACAAGAACACACGAAGATATATTTCCCGACTGAAAAAGCAAACATTGGAAAAGAAAATATGTTCAGTTTAAAGCTTTTTTTACTGTAATATGTTAATAAATATCGCTTTTATTAATTTTGGTGGGTTTTTGTACCAAGAAACATACATTTTTTCCATCTTTCCATAGTATTCCCCGAAAAAGATCTCACTTCAAGTTTGAAGTAAAGTCGGACGGGGGTTTCCGTTATTTATTTCAATAATTTTTTTATTTAAGTTTTTGGGGGTGAAATAGAAAAAAAAAAAAGGGTTTGCGTATTCGACTTTGCAAAAAAAATTTTTTAAACCCTTTTATCTTGGGACACCCCCAATATAAATAAATACAAATTTTTTCTTTTTTTTATTAATCAAACAAACTTTATGCTTGATAAGATTATTTTTTTTATACCTATTTATTATTATTATTATTTTTATTTTTATTAAACACCGCGTCCTTTTTTACCCATTTGGGTTTTTCGGACTTTCGTAATGTTTTTTGGGGAGGGTTTATTTTTGAGAGAAAAGAAGGGCCCCACAGTTTTAACGTGGAATCCCAAAACCCCGGTGGGGGGCCTGGGATTTCCCCCCCATTCCAAGTTGTCCCTTGGAAAAGGTGAAGGAAGGGGGTTTGGTTTTTTCAGAAAATCTGTGCCGGGGCCGGGATTTTGGAAAACCCCGGGCCCCCAGCACAGAATTTTTACACCTTACCTCTAGACCAAGGGCCCCCCTTATATTTAAAAACATTTGGGTTAATCTAGAGTCCCGCCCTCATATTTTATAACCCTTTTTATCGGTTTTGGGGGACGTTTCAACATATTTGATCAATTTGGGAGACCTCAACCCTCCATAAAGATGAGCTCTAATCTTTAAATTAGTTTAAAACCCTGTTTTTAAACGTGTCAGGTGAAGCTGCTTCAAACTTAGCTAAGTGGGTTAAACGGGGAAAAGCAAGTTTTTTGGTTCCCGGGTTCCCACAATATTTAAAAGGGTGCTCGCTCACCTGGGGGATGGGTGAACAACGCGGTGCAATTGTTAAACAGCTATCCCCCTTTAATATTTAAAAAATTTTAAAGTAAAAAAACGTTGGGTACATTTTATTTTAAGCTTTTTTAAACTTTCAAAATAGTAGGGTTTATTAAAAATGGAAAGGGAAGGGAAAAAGAATGCATTTGAAAACTCGGTGAAAACACAGCTTTATAAAAAAATAATAATGACTGCAGGAAAAAATTTTCCCGGGCGTGATAAACCGGGGCCGGGACAAAAAACAAACAAGGCTTACTTTGATTCTTTGGAAAAAAAAAAACAAAACTTTTGCCGGGGGGGAGAAAAGGAAAAAAATCAAACAATAATCGAGCCAAAAAAAGCTTTTCTTTTTTACTTATGTTTCAAGACGATATTAGACATTGTTAGTTTTCTCATTCGAGTTTTTTTAAATGTTGGAGGGTCTCTAACATTTCGTCTTAAAAAATCTTTTAATGTGTAATGTGTGGGAAAAAAATTTTTTCAACAAAAGATTCAAACTAGATATTCATGAATTCGATGCCAAAACATTTGTGCTTTAAAAGTGTTATAAAGAGTTATGTGGGGGATATAATAAGGGGGCCACGGGAAAAAAAAAAAGCGAGGGAACCCAAATATATTTTGATTTAAAAAGAGAAACCCAAAATTATGAAGAAAAACAAAATATGAAGCAAAACGTGGTACTGATGACGTTTTTTTATTAAAAGGTAACGTTTAGATACTTTCTAACACTTTCGCACAATGAAAACCCTAAATGGTTTTAAAAAATATTACTAAACCAAAAATCTAAAAAGTTCAAAAAAGGGGCCAAATATAGGAAATCCCGGGGACATCACAAGCGGGAGACCCCAATTATCTTCAAAAATGCTCCCTGAACTAGGCCCAAATCGGCTTTGAAGGGCCAAAACACCACTTCTAGTTCATGACCAACCCACAATAAATGAGGAGGCGTTTTTTCGGGGGGGTACCCAAACCCAAAAACCGTTGTCAAACCTTGGGGGTAGGGTGGGCATGATTCTTTAATATTACCAAACCCTCTTCGTACTTGGAGAAAATTTCCAAAAATTTTTTTTGTCCCACTGGGGATAAAAAAGGCTGCCCCCAGTTTTAAAAAATACCTATTTTACATAAACCCCTCGTTGGGGAACTGCTGGAAGGGTAATTTTCGAGCGTCTGCTAAAACCCACGTACTGGGAAAACCGCCATGGTTTTAGGGCACTTCTTCGCCGCAGAAAAGCTACGGGGGGAATCTATTTGTTTTTGAGGGATGTTTTTTAATCTTTATTGAGCTTTGACTTTATTATTCTTTGTCCAAATGACTTAGTTTTTGTAGGTCAAAACTGCTGAATCCCTTTTTCCCTTTTGCCTTAAGACATTTTTTTAAATTTTTTTGACCTTGAACTCTTTTTTTTCTAGTCCCTTTATGACTTTGGATTCAGTACTAATGACTTTTTTCCCCCATGCCCCCTTTAAAGGGAAAAAATTAATTTTGGTGATTTTTGATCTTTTGTTTTATGTCCCCTATGACTTACTTCTTGTATGTCCTTTCTACTGATCATTTTCCCCCCCCCCATCCCATAAAGGGATAATTTATACTTATTATTATCTTTCTATGTCTATTAGGCTTAGTCACAAAAATTTGGGTTCCCAAAAATAAGTCCTTAGACTATATGGGCCAAAGCTGCGGCCCAGTTTTTAAAAAAAATAAAAATTAAATAAGGGGGATACCCCGTTATCTAAATTTTTTGTTTTCGACCAAAATGGGGGCTGTAAAAATAACATTTTTTTCTGTTTTTCTGTGATGGGATGCCCGGGGGCCCCAACCATGGGAAATGCTTTTTTTTCCAGAGGGGGTGGCCCCGGGGTTTTTTTCTGTTGTTTTACGGCCCCCCTTTTGGCGCCTTTTGGTTAGTCGAAAATGATCCCCTATTTTTTTTCTTTGTTTTTATTGTCCCCTTTTTTGAGGTAAAAGAATAAAAAATTTCTATTGATTTGTCCCTGCAGTAATAAAAAAGGAATCGACCCGGGCCCAAATATTGTAAATGTCTAGATTCCCGGTTGCTCAACGTTTACTGTTGTAAAATAATAGTTTTTCTTCTAGGGGATATATCATTGTAATGTCTAAAACCCTTTGGGGTCTCCCAAGTAGCTACTCTGTTAATTACTGCCCTTGAGGTTTCCTTTAAAAAAAACAAATAAATTTATTGGCTTTGTTCTTTGTATTTGAAATTTTGTGTTTTTTAGTTGGAAGCCTCACAGCCAGCTTTACTGGGGTTTGAAAATTTTCTATGATTTTTTTGTAATTTAGATGTGGGTTACCCCCAATTATAAAATTGCCTTAAAGTTTTACCTTTTCAACCTATTTACGATTAGTAAATTTCCTGCGTTAACGAGTTAAAAAGCTTTTTTTATTTTTTTTTTTTACCCATGATCTATTTTTATTTCCTTTGGTGAGTCACACCTGATGTTCCCTGGGCCCAATATTTATATTTTTTGTAACCGTTTAAAATTTCATGTTTTAAAAAAAAAGAAAGGGTTTGAAAAAATTTCACCTTAACTAAAGTACATCCTATTTTAAATTGTTTTAATATTAATTAAAATGATTTGTTTTAAAATTTGTAAAATTTTTATTTTAAACCTTTTTTTCCCTTTCCCAACAACCCTTTATAAGTTCAAAATGCTGTAAGAGTTTGCGTTTAAAAAAATTTTAAAACAGTTTTTTTCCCAAATAAACACAAAAAATTTAAGGGTAAAAAAATTCATTTCTGAAGTTTATAAAACAATGAAAATTGCAATTTCGAGACACCATTTTAGAAACTAACGCATTTAAAAAAAAAATTTGATCCCTGAATTTCAAAATTTTAAAAAGGTGCAATTATGGACGAGCTTTCAAGATATCAACAAAATATTTTTAAAAATATGATGGAAATTGGGGGAGTTTCCCAGATCAGGCTATTAAAAAGATTTTAAAAAACCCAGAATCAAAGAGGGGAAATAAAATTTTTTTTTGGGTGGGAAATGCATTTTAGTTAAGGTTTTACTGCACATAGACAAAATTTTGATCAATTTTTTAAAGGGTGTAAATTGGGGTTCAATTGCCTTTTAAGGAAAACATTTTGGGAAAAGTTGAACGACAAAAAATTTTTCTTTAAGTATGTATTCTTTAAAAAAATACGTCAAAAATTATGCAACTCGTCCTTCTCAATATAGCGAAGTTCATAAAATACGCTATAAAAAGAAACTCTTTTTTCAACCCCTTTTTAGTGAAGCTAAAAAAATTTTAATAAGTGAATAATTTTTTTCATCGAGGTTTTTCGGGCTTTTTTTAGAAAAATAGTTTGTTTTTCCCTTTTAAAGGGAATGTCAAAGTTTAAAGGTAAGCTCTAAAAATTAAAATTATTTTAAAACTGTAAAATAAAACCCAAAAAAATAAAAAATTCAGACCAGGGAAAATCCCAAAACGTGACAAATTTGGCGGTAGTTCAAACTTAATAAACTTGTAGAGTTTCCAAATTATTTCTAAATTTTTAAAGTTGATGATCTTTTTTTGATTTATATTTTTGGAATTTTTTCCATAAAAAATGGGTTTGGGGCCTTAAAAATTCAAAACCAGCGTATACTTTAGTTCTCCTGTAAATCACGTTTGATGCCCCCCTCAGAATATACGATATAAAAAAAGTATTTGAATTTTAGAGAAAAATCTAGTAAATATAGTTTGACTATGTGTCCCATTTTGTTGTACCCTTTTTTCTAAATGTTTAAACGAAATTTAAATAACATTTAGGAGAATATGTTTTAAATTTTATTCTCCTCTTATCCAAGTTTTCGAGAAAGTCAAGTTTTATCAAAGAGGAAATAGGTTCCAACATATTATGCTAAATCTAAAAAAAAAAAAAAGAATATCTACTATAATATGAAATTTAATCAAATTAATCAAAATTCCCAAAAAAAAAAAATTTTAAAACTAGTCCAAAATTTTTTGGAAAGTTGAGATAATCAAAAAAATATCTAGCCTAATAAGGCTGAAACATATTGTCGTCTTTTTCAAATGGTGAAAATATTAAGCTTTTAAAATTTTGGAAACCAAAGCTTCTATCATTAAATTTTCCTTTTTTTCCAAAATGTCCAAATTATGTTCCATGTAATTTTCCCTTATCTAAATGGCAAAACTTTTTAAAATAATCAATGTTGGTATTTAAGAAAAAATTGGGTTTCTTGTGTTTTTTTGACGAAGAAATTCTTTTTTTAAACTTTGGTTTTCCAATGAACGGTTACCCCGATGTTTTTCTTGAAACCCCTATCAGTATTGGCATTTAGGAGGAAACACGGGGATAAGGAAAATTTAAGAAAAAATTCTTAAATTGAACCCCAAAAGGTTATTTTTAAAAGTTACTAAAAATTTTTATGCCTTGAAAAAAATATTTTCAACTCAAATAAAAAAAAAGGGTATAAAACCCCTTCAATTTTTTTAAATTTAAATTTTAGTGGCTAAATGGACTTAATAGATATGGAAACAAGGTTGAAACGTTTTGTTTTAACCCTTTAATTATGGTTTATCAAGACCCTCTGACAAAATTTGTTCAGTTGGGGGGCTCTAAAACCCCAAAAAAAAGGGGAGGGCCATACAAAAAATGCTCTCCACTTAGATGCAAACGAAAGGGATAAGTAATTGGTCACAAAAGGGTTTTAGAATTTATCCAGATGATAAAAACTAGGCATAAAAAGAGGAAAAAAAAAAAAAATTCCTTATTTAGCAATGTTTGGGTGGAAAATAAAGATGGGTCTTTTGTCGTTCTTTTACTACCAAACGAGGAGCACAAAAAGAAATAACGAAGTTAAAGTGCAAAAAAGATGTTGGGGCCAAAAATCAAGCAGCCTAGTTGCAGTAAATTAAAGAAGGCCCCATGACGTTGAAAAAGTTTCTGGGAAAGGATAGTATGATATCGAGGAAAAAGGGGGATCAAGTGAATTATGTTGAACTCGGAGCGCGGGGAAAAGACAAAAAGGTTTCCTTGCTCATTGTGTGAAAAAGGAAAAATTTTAAAAAAACCCTTTTAAGTTTAAAAATTTCATATACGATGAAGAACCATTATTGCCCCTTTTTTGAAAAGAAGAAAAATGTTGGGAAAAAAAACTTGGGAAAAATAAAACCTCTTCATCGAAACCCAAAAAAATTTAGATTTAATTTCCCAAAAAAATCATTTCCCCCCGAATTAATTTTTTGGGGCGTGGTGAGGGGTTTAAATTCTTTGGGGGGAGAGGTCACGGTGGATCTAGAAATGTTTTTTTTCGTAATGGGTTTTTGTCAAGGGTGGGCAATTCAAAAACCCCTTGCAATACAACGGGGGAAAACAAACCTAAAGCTTTCACAAGAAAACCAATCATTTGTTCCATGAAAAAGCCGAAAATCACTCAATGATGTTTAAAAAAGTACAAAAAGTATCTACGAGAAATTAGTAATTTTTAAACGCTTTCTGGATTAGGGGTCCAATAAATTTCTTTTTCAAATTTCAAGTAGGGTCAAGAAAATTTTAAAAAAAAGGCTTCGGGTGAAAATTGCAACAATATGGGGGAAAAGGGTTTCTTATATTCGCATTACCTGGTGAAAACATTAAAGGGGACAAATTATTTCATCTCTCTTACCTGTGTGTACAAAATTGAAGGGGGGCGTTTTTTTCTCTCGTCATTACCTGTGTGTACACATTTAAATTTTATTTTAGCACCCCGTCTTTTCTACCCGTTCGGGGTTTTACCACTTTTCGCTAAAGTGTAATGGTAGGGTGATTGTGGGGATGGGAAAAAAGGACCTACAGTTTTAAAGTGTAATCCGAAAACCCCGGTGGTTGGGTTTTACACATTTTAAAAGGGGGGGGTTATTTCATCTCGTCATTCCTGTGGTCCCCATTTAAAGGGGGCATTTTTTTATCTCGCATTACCTGTGTGTCACTTAAAGGGGACAGTTACTTCCATATCGTATTACCTGTGTGTACACATTAATGGGGACAGTTACTTTCCATTTCGTTTATTACCTGTGTGTAAACATTTAAAAGGGGAAAAGTTAATTTTATCTCGCCCTTTCCCGGTGTACACATTAAAAAGGGGCAGTTTTTTCCATATCGTCATTACCTGTGTGTACACATTAATGGGGGGCAGTTACTTTTCCAAACCGTCATTTCCTGTGTGTACACATTAATGGGGACAGTTCTTCCATCTCGGATTACCTGTGTGTACACATTAAAGGGGACAGTTACTTTCATAAAACGTCATTACTTTTGTGTACACTTTTAAAGGGGGCAGTTTTTTTTATCGTCATTAATGTTTTACACATTAAAGGGGGAAATTTTTTTTTTTCATCTCCCTCATTACCCGTGTGTACACTTTAAAGGGGACGTTACTTCCCTCTCGTCAATTTCCCGTGTGTACACAAAAAAATGGGGGGCAGTTTTTCATCTCGTCATTACCTGTGTGTACACATTTAAAGGGGGAAATTATTTCAATTTTCGTCATTTTCCTGTGTGTTCACATTTTAAAAAGGGGTAGTTTTTTAAAACGTCATTAAACCTTTTTACACATTGAAGGGGGCAGTTATTTATCTGTCATTACCTGTTTTGAAAACATTAAATTTTTATTTGCACCGGGTTTTTTAAATACCCCTTTTGGGTTATACGCACTTACCCCTAAAGTGTAATGGTTGGGTGATTTTTGAATGAAATGAAGGGCCCCACAGTTTAACGTGTTTCCGTAAACCCCGGTGGGGGGGGGGCCTGTTTCACATTTAAAAGGGGCGTTATTCCATATCGTCATTACCTGTGTGTACACATTAATGGGGACCCGTTTCTTCCCCCCCCTTTTTTTTTCCTGTTGGGGAAAAAATTAATGGGGGCAGTTACTTCAAACGTCATTTTTGTGGTTTTACATTAATTTGGGGGCAGTTTTTTTTTCCCCCCTTTTTTATTACCCGTGGTAAAAAATTAAAGGGGGGTTTTTCTTCCATCTCGGGGGTTATTTGTTTACCATTAAAGGGGGCAGTTACTTTTTCTTGTGATTACCGTTTGTTAAAAATTAAAGGGGGGGGGTTAAAAAAATATCGTCATTAAAAGTGTTTACCCTTAAAGGGAAAAAGTTACTTCCCTTCGTCATTAATTGGGGTTTTACACATTAAAAAAAGGAAAAATTTCTTTTTTATCATTTTTTTTCCCCTGTTAACATTAATGGGGGCATTTTTTTTATCTCGTCTTTTTTGTGTGTACAATTAATTTGGGGGGGGGGTTTTTCCCTCCCCGTTTTAAATTTCTTTTGGTTTAATTTTGGGGCAGTTACTTCCCTTCATCATTCCTGTGTTTTTCACCCCCAAAGGGGGAAAAATTTTTTTTTATCTTATTACCCGTGTGTAAACATTAAAAGGGAAACCCCCTTTTTTTTCTTTGTCATTACCTGTTTTTGGGGTTTCAAATTAAAAAAGGGGGGGTTTCTTTTCCCCCTCGTCAAAATTCCCCCTTTTTACACCCCTTAAAGGGGGGGGGTTTCTTCCATCTTGTTTAAACCTGTTTTTTTTCACATTAAAGGGAAAAAATTACTTCCATTTTTATTATTTTGTTTTTACACATTAATGGGGGGCAGTTACTTCAATTTTTGTTTACCCTTTTCTACACATTAAAAGGGAAAAAGTTACTTCCATATGTCCCCCACCTGTGTGTACCCCCTTTTAATTTTGGGGCAGTTACTTCCATTGTCATTACCCGTGGGTACACTTTTAAGGGGAAAATTACTTTTCCCTAAACGGGCTTTAAACCCGGGGTACAAATTTAAAGGGGCAGTTACTTCCATTCTCATTACCCGTGTGTACCCCCTTAAAAGGGGAAAAGGGTTTTTTTTCCCTTCCCCGTTTTTCTTGTGTGTACAAAATTTTAAAAAGGGGGGGGTTTCTTCCCCCCCCCGTCATTAAACCGTGTGTAACATTAAAAAAGGGGGTTTCTTTTTCCCTCTTTTTCCCCCACCCGGGGTGTTTTTCTTTTTAAAAGGGAAAAAATTTCTTTTCCCCCTTTGTCATTACCCGTTTTTTACACATTTTTAAAAAGGGGGGGTTTCTCCCCTTTTTTTTTACCCCCCTTTTAAAAAATCAGTGCAGATAACAAAAAAAATTCACCGTTTCCCGTTTTTTGTGTACCCCGGAAGTTTAGACCGGTACTTGTTCCCCCAAAGCTCGGGTACAATGGGGGTGGCTTTTCCCCCACACAAACACACCCCCACACAAAATTTTTTTTACTACTTAAATTCCTAGTTTTTCAGGGGGCCCCTTAAAACCCCCCCAACCCAAAGGGAAAAAAAAAAAGAAAGAAATTTTTTAAAAATTTCAAACTCGTTTGTTATCTACAGTTTGGGCAAAAACCCAAAAAATATTGTTTGGGAATTTTTTTTAGGTTGTTTCGTAATGAATTTTAGTTAAACCCCTTTAAAGGGGGAAAAATTTTTTTTTGTTTGTTTTCCCCCGATTGTTTTTTAAATTATTTAAAAATTTTTATAAATTTTAGTTTAAAATCCCTTTAGGGGAAAAAAGGGGGGGAGTTTACATTTTTAAAAAAAACCCCTTTTTAAACCTTTTAAAAACCCCCTTTGTTCGTATATTCAAATAAAAAAATTTTGATTTTTAAAAAATATTTTTTTTAATCTAAGGGGGCCCGTCGAGGGTTTGGGTTTTTGGTCACAAAAAAAAAATTAGTGGGTTTAAAATTAAATTTTGGGGAAAAAAATTGGGCCACCTTTTTTACTTAAAAACCCCAAAAATTTTAATAACTTAAAATTTTTAAAAATTTTTTTTTGCTACCTAAACTTTTTGAAAAAAGTTTTCGAGAAAAAAATTTGCTTTTTAAAAATTTTAAAAAAAAAATTTAAAATTTTTCAAAAAAATTAAAATTATTTAAATTTTTAGTTTTGGGGGGCAGCGTATCATAGAAATTTTTTTATTTTATCTTTAACTATCTAGTTTTAAAAAAAACTGAAAAAAGATTTTTTCCGGGAAAAAAAAAAAACCCCCTTTTAGTAAACTGGGAAAAGGGAGATGGATTGTCCCCTTAAAGGGGAAAAAAAACTAAAATTTTTGGGAATTTCCCCAAAAAAATCTAGAAAAATTTTGGGGGGGGGGCCCTTTTAAAAAAAATTAAAAACTTTTTTTAATTTTTGGGTTTTCCCAAAAAAATTTGGCCCGGGGGGAAAAAAGGGGAAAACCCACAAATGTCATAAAAAAAGAAAAAAATTAAATTTTCATATGGGGAAAAAAAGGAAATAGGGGGGGTGACGGGGATAAACAAAAAAAATTACTATTAAAAGTGGTATAAAATCTAAATTTTTGGGAGGCAGGTTTTAAGGAAAAGCTTCATATAAAACCAATAAATTTTAAAAAAATTTAGATTTATAAGTGTAGTTTTTAAAAATATAAGGGGAGGGGGGGGTAAGGGGGGGTTTTTTCATTTCCATAATTAATAAAAAACCCTTTTTTTCTTTTCATTGTGGTTTGAAAAACTTTCAAAACCGAAGGAATATAAAACTACTAGCTAAAATAAACAGAAAAACGTCTAAAGTTTTAAATGGGGCCACTTTAGAATAAGGGGGAAAAAGGGGCCCTTTGATAAGAAAAATACACCTTTTTGGTGGGGGTAGAAAATTCAAAATTTGCCAGCAAGATAAAAGGGGCCCCTCCAAGGGTAGCCTGTCCTTAAAGTTCCCGGGTTTGTTTTTAGCTGTGGTTGTCACTAAAGTCATAAAGTAATGATTGTTCTGAAAAATTTTAAAAAAGACACCTTGACCCCGGGAATCGAACTCGGGCCCTTTTTTTTTAAATCTTAGGTAAAAGAATGGATTTGTTTTGAACTGTAGGCTATTTACTATGTTTTCAGGGAAAAAAATATTGGGTTTGGGTTTTTAGCTGTTTGACTATTACTATGTTAAGGGAATGTGGGGTTTGCTTGTAAATGTAGATATCACTATGCTATAAGTAATAATTAGGTTTGTTATTGGCAAGAGGAATATTCCCCCCCTCTTTTAAACCCTTATTTGTGTTGATACCCCTGCAATCCATGTTACTTTGCTGTGTGTAAAACATCATCCCCCACGCAGCCCTTATTAAACAACAGCCCCACAGTAATACTGGCAGAGTCAACATTGCATCCCCAACACTCCTCATGGATTCTTCACTGACATCACCAATACTCACCAAATAACAATGAAACATTTAGATATTAATTTTAGGCTGGATTATGAATATAATTATTGAATGTTCTATTTTATTATCGACTGGGATAAAAACTAAAGATCTACAGACAAGGTATTAATTTAGCGAGTATCTAAATCCCTCAAAGCAAGACTTTAGAGCTTAGTTGGATTTCTAACCCATCAAACAAGGCATATATGTGCTCATACAACATTAATTAGAGTTGTACTCGCTCTCTCTAAGCTATTAGGCGAGTTAAACTTGAACGTGGACTAGAGCCCTCGAGACAAAACATGAAAAGGAAATTTATTTACAAACACGAAACGAGACATGAATATTAAGAGTCAAGAAAACTAGTAACAATCTTCTTTAATTAATAATCCGAACCTCATTCTACAAGGGAGTGTTTTATTGTTATAATAATTATTAAAAACTACGTAAGATATTTTTCATGAATCATATATCATTACACAAATTATACATATTATTACAAATTAAATATGAAAATAATAAATTATTATGATTTTACTACTAATTGCTATTTTACTGGAAGTAGTACGTACACACAACCTGAAAACAATGTACTTCTTAGTGTTATTATATATAAATAAAAGTGAAAGCGCTACATTGAAGAGTAAAAAAAAAGTATAAACTGTATGCTATAGTTTCAAAACTGTCTACCTCCATATACAGTAAAATATATAGTGTTTTTCTTATTCTACTTCATCTGGTGCATGTACAGATCAATCATTTGATTTAAAATCGGCCTTATTCTATACTATTAAAGCTTGGAAAATGCTAAAATTAGTTTAATAGCGGCCATTTCCGCCAGGTAGTTAGTTTAAAAGCCTGCCAACTCCATTTTGAATAGCATGAGCTACATTTCAAATATAATGAGCTAGGGGTGGTTATCAACATTAGGATATTCTTTGATCACAGTGAGTCATTTCTACAATCTCATACATTGTTTTTGATCATGTGAAAATATGGTCCCTCTACACCATTTCGAAACGAAATCGCTAAAATTATTTTCTAAAAAATTCAAATTTGGCAAAAACCTATTATAAGTAAACTAGTCTATAATAGTTTTATTTTAGAAAAACAAATATATATAATTATTAATAGTGTAAAAAAACTATGCAGTTACCCATCTTGAACTAAATTGTTAAAACAATTATT
Source organism: Timema cristinae (assembly GCA_039000515.1). NCBI lineage: Eukaryota > Metazoa > Arthropoda > Insecta > Phasmatodea > Timematidae > Timema > Timema cristinae. Next base: position 35,489 of record JBCFYV010002019.1, read on the forward strand.
TTAAATATTAAAATTGAAAACTTTTCTCCCCAAAAAACAAGTTTGGAGTTTAATTTGTCATTTCAAACACTCCCCAGATATACATTTTAAACAAAATTGATAGATATTCTAAGAAATTGACACCTAGACATGAGAATCGTATCTGGGACCTTTGGCTTAGTACGGCCAATGCTCAAAACACAGAGATATCCAATAATCGTCCCGTGCCCAGGGTCATTCTTCACTTATATTTTAAGGCAGAATCTATGATGGACGTGCGGAAATCGTCGTCTATAAATGTGGGATTTTATTAAGATCACGAGCTATCAGATAACGCAGCCACCTTCGACTCAGTAGTTGGTTTATTGCTGCCATTTGTACAATTATTATAATTGTAAGGGATTGCATATTTAAGAATCAAATAGCCAAAGCTACTATATATATGAGTGAAAAATGAACATGATCACGGAACGATTCCTGTATAGCTCAGTGGTCAGAGAATTGGCGTACTAAACCAAAGGTCTCGGGTTCAATTCACATGTTCAGTTGTCATTTTTCAATTTTCAGAATATGATATCTATATGGAGTAAATCCTCGATAAATACATACAAAATAGCTTTAGCTATTTGATTCTTAAAATTTGATAGAGCCATTTTCAAAATATTTTGAGTGTTTGAAAATCACTCATCAGTAAACTACCGTTTAACGAATTTTTACCCAACAGTAGCTAGGGTGGCGTAAGGCCCCAATTTGACCTTTGACCCTAAGTTGTGTGACGTAACCATTGCGTGTTATGTCGCAACACTCCCCTTTGGGTTTTCTTGGTGACTCATACCTGGTACCAGTATATTTCCGTCTGACCTGAATTTCCCTCTGGTTATTTTCATAACAATATGGGGTTAACGACCTGTTGTCCTCCTTCAATGTAGCAAAGGTTTATTTCTGGTCTTTTATGTGGCAATGGGTTTTCTCTGATACGTGGCACCAGTTTGGCTGCTCGACAAGACAGGAATAGATCGTAATCTTGAATGATGTCGCTCCACTTTATTGACTCGCCGAACTGTCTTCCGATGTCGTTGTCCAAGATGCCCAAGACATTAGGCTTAGACGAGTCTTTGGCCAAGCGATATTTCCCCGATTTTTTAATAAAAAAGAAAACGCGGGGTATAGGGGTCCCTTGCTGCCAAAGGAGGACTACAGCATCAGCGAGATGTTGGTTGAGGGAAAGGAGCACTTGAGAAGTGGTATGACGCGTTGGTCAAAGAAAATTATGTCTTTGATTTTAACCACGAGTTTAAAATGTATCGTGTGAAAGATGTAGAGATCTACGGAAGGCCTGTCTGAAGTTTAGAGACATGCTTATGGAGAAAGCAAAGGTGGATCCTTTCAGAGAGAAGTGTACGATTGCAGGAGCAGCCATATTGGTTTACCGCCGAAGTCATCTTAAGTATAATACCATCAGTATCATCCCTAACAGTGGCAACCAGTGTGCAGACCAACAGTCGCACGTCGCCGTACAATGGCACTGCTGGAAGGCCCACAGACGCGGCGTTTCTATCCTTCATGCGGGTAACGGCCGTGAGAAATATGTGTTAGGGTGACGTGTAGACGGTGTTGTTAAATATGGAAATACCACCACCGTCTTCCAGTTCTGGGGCCGTTATTGGCACAGGTGCCCTCTCTGTTATCCTGACCGGACAACCCTTATCTAAAACAGCCGCCACGAGACCATGGAGACGCGCTATGAAGCGACCGTGGCTTGCGTGGAAAAGTTTAAGAATGCCGGCTACACGGTCATATAGATGTGGGAGTGTACGTTTAATGCGATGAAAATCACAGACAAGGACTTGAAACAATTTGTACAAGGTGTGCAGCAAACAGTCCCTCAGTCCCAGGGACTCATTCTTTGGAGGGCATACAAATTGTACCAAGTTCTTCCACGAAGTAGACCTTTCTTTTGGAGAGAAGATAAAATACTTGGATGTGTGTTCATTGTATCCTTACGTATGCAAGTACAGAAAATATCCATCAACCCCCCTCCCAAATTAACTTGTAACAAAATTGTCCGTCTATAGATCAAGTAGAAGGCATAGACAAAGCTACTGTGCCGCCTACGCGGAATTTATTCATACCCATATTGCCTACACAGATGCACAACAAGTTAAAGTTCATCTTGGGCAGAAAAAGTGGGGAAGAAAAAACCAATGCACGTGTCAGCACAGCGACAAAAAAGATCTCTGGTTAACAGGCATATGGGTAATTGACGAGATCAAGAAAGCCGTTGAAAAGGCTACACCGTTGAAGCAGTACACGAAGTGTGAGAGTACAATGTATCTGTTTACGATCGTCAAACACGTTTTGGCAGATTGTTTCATGGGCACATTGATACTTTTTTGAAAATTAAACAATAACCCAGCGGATGGCCAGAGTGGTGTACCTCACAGGATGAGAAGTTCGCTATGATTCAAAATTATGAGGAAAGGGAAGGGGTAAAAACTCAATTTCGGCTCTGTTTGTAAAAACCTAGGTCTCCGCACTCTGGCTAAACTCTTTTTAAATTCAATATTGGTAAATTTGGGCAAAGACCCGATTTACCACACGTAGCCATTGTCGACGACTATCAGGGCATCCACAAGTTCCTGATGAATCCATACATCACTGTGGACAACGTCATTGATATTAATGATGAGGTAATATTTCTCAACTACAAGGATGCGCGTGACACGCTGCGTCCTAACCCTAACACGAGTGTGGCGGTGGCATGCTACACGACTGCTATGGCCATGTTGCACTTATACAGCATCTTTGAACAATTGGGTAATCGCGTTATGTATCACGATACAAATAGCGTTCTATTCAAGGAACGCCCCGGCGATTGGAGTCCACCGACCGGAAACTTTTAGGTGACCTCACTGACGAACTTCAAGACTACGGTTCGGGAAGCTACATTGGCACTTTTGTATATGGCGGTCCCAAGAATTACGCGTACCGAGTTGTGTTGGTGGCCATCCTGCCAAAACAAAGACGGTATGCAAGGTTCGTATGATCACCATAAGCTACGGAAAGTGGAATGACGTTAATATTTGACATTTTGAAAGCGATGGTCACCAAACAGGACGCGGAAAGATACATGCAGATACCACACAAAATTGAAATAAAAGGTATTTTGACTGTATGTACCGTTTCGCAGAATAAAGTCTGCGGCCCGTTAACACAAAACGCCGGATAACAAATGATAATAATTCGTTGCCGTTTGGGTATCAGAGTCCTTGTAAATGCGCTCGCCACGACTAAAATTTGATCATTTAGACGGGCTGAATAGTCGCATTTTTTCTTTCCCTCTAAACAGTTCCACTAACATACCATTTTTCTAAGATTTGAGATTTTTTTTATATCTTTTTCACATGAAAACACGCATATTATTTATTGATTAATTTTATGCACCCGGAATACTTTTTATATTTTGTATCCACCAGTGCAATCCTTCACCTACCTGATTATTTCTAGTCAAATAGCTGTTATATATATATATATATATATATATTATATATATATATATATATATATATATGTATATATATATATATATTTATTTATTTATTTAATTATAGTCAGATTTGTTTACTTTCTTGTACATATTTTAAATTGAAATCATCTGGTTGTGTACATATATTAAAGTGCTCTTTAAACTGGAATTTGTAAATTAATACCGAGGCCACTAATACCTCTACGAGCTCAAGAAATTGGTTATTGTTTCCTCTACATCTAAACATGTATAATTTACTTCTATGTGTAAGATATATTATACAACTATCATTTTTGTAACTAAATATTCCAAGTATACTTATCATGGATTGAGCCAAATTTATAAGACTTTTATTTGTGTGCACTCTTCATGGTGTGAGATATATTTGTATAAAACTTTTATTTGTGTGTATAAAAATATTAAAAGTATACTTTTCATGGTGCGAGATATATTAATAAAAGTTTTATTTGTGTAAATAAATATTCCAAGTATACTTTCCATGGCGTAAGCCAAATTTCTAATACTTTGATTTGTTTAAATAAATATTCCAAGTATACTTTTGATGGTGTGAGATATATTTGTGTGAATAAATATATATAAAAACTGTTATGTTTATGTTTTAACGTTTAAACCCCCTTCCCTTCTATCCTATAAATAAAAGTTTATTTAGCTTATAAACTCAGTCTCAAACATTATGGACAAATCGAAACATCCATTTTAGGCAATCATCAGCGGCCCTTCCGGCTGTGAAAAGTCACATTTTGTAGCCGACCTTATCCGTCACTTGGACAAAATGTGTGACATTAAATTTGATAAAATTACCTGGTCTTATGCTTTATGGCAAACGGGATTCGAACAAGACGGGTCATGTCCCCGCGTCATATTCTGTAAGGGTTTGCCAGAAATGGATGACACCTGTAATGACTCTCCACAGCTGATTATTTTGGACGATCTGATGCGTGAAGCCAACGAAGTGGCCGTCGATATTTTCACCAAAGGATGCCACCATCAAAATATTAGCGTCATGTACCTTACAAAAAATATATTCCACCAGGGCAAGGGCCCAAGAGACATTGTTTTTAAACGCACATTATATCGTACTTTTTAAAAAACCCAGGGATAAAGCTCAGATTCAACACTTTGCGCGTCAAGTCTGTCCTGAAAACCCATGTGTTTTACAAAAGGCTTACTCTGATGCTACAAGTACTCCCCACGGGTATATATTGTTAGATTACAAACAAGGTAAACCCAAATGGTTCAAATATAGAACCAGCACAAATGGCGGGTGCTGTGTGTACCTACCACGCAAAAGCTATAAATACCACTGAAACTTCCCTATTACAGATCATTTCAAAACCACGATTCTTTAAGTGCTGAAGCAAGCCCCTCTGCTACGTGCGATGCATCGCATGAACCCGCAGAAACGTGTCGCCTTAGTGAAAATGGCCGACAAGGAACAAATTGACTTTGTTTGAGAGTGTGCCTACAACACTTTAAAAGGGCGAGTGCCGTTGAAAATGAGGAGAAGACAAGTTACGTGCTCACAAGCAGGTGTTGTTCAAGCTGGTCTAACGAGGAGAGTGCTGAAAAAAGAAGAGACGACTACTCGTTCAAAAAGGAGGAGCGTTCCTGCCCTTACCTTTAGCTTCTTTAATCAGCTGTGTCCTCGGTTCCTTATTCAACAAGTAAATAATGGAAAACATGAAAAAGATTATATTGGTGTCCCGTTACGTTACGAGCAACACCACCAACAAGTATAATCGGCCACAAATCTAGTGGTCTCCAAGCTGGACAAGGAAATGGAAAAAAAATCCTCGCTTCAAAACTTTACAAGTCTAAATGGACTTTATACCAATAAGTGCTACAGCCACTACCTGTACTTTAGTCAACACCCTCCACCACTTGAAAATACCACCACAACCACGACTAGCCCTGAAGTATCTGTATTTCCCATCCCTGCTGTACTCAATACTGTACCAGTACAAGCACGTAAAATAGCTTAACATTTACTAGAACTTATTATTTCCTGAGGCGGTACTTCTTCGGACGAAAACGAGAAAGTGAGTATTCACGATACGCCTCTCCATGGATCCAATATTGTAGATTTAGTCAACGATATGGTCAGAGCAAGAAGACATTGCGAGCCTTCTGGGTGGCGAGAGTTTCTCTTCAAAAAATAAATATTCCGAAATAATTTATTGTAAATCCAAAACGTTTGGCGCCCATTAGATATCTGACGCGTGTACCCAACCACTTACACCGTCGCAACGCTATAAGAATAAGAAACTGAAAAGGGTGGACAAAAAACCACTGGCTGCCGTTCCGAGCTTAATGGCCCGTTTAGCCGGCATCTACTACGACCCTTCTCATCCTGCAGGGTTTTCAGGGTTGGCGTCACTCATAAAGGCGTCAAGAAAGATCCCGACAAAGTACGAGAATGGCGTAATATGCAGGACGCTTATACTTTACCCAAACCGGTGATAAAAATGTTTCCACATAACAAGTACGTGGTGTAAGACATTGACCATCTCTGGCAAGCCGATCTCAACGTTATGCGAAGCCTCAGAAAATACAACGACGGTGCAGTGTAATTGCTCACCGTCATCAACGTGTTTAGCAAGATGGCCTGGGCGAGGACGCTTCCATCTAAGATGGGGAGCGTCGTGAGAGACGCCTTTCGGGACATTTTCAAACAAAGAGGCCGTAAACCTCTATGTTTACACATGGATAAGGGGACAGAATTCACGGCCGTCTAGTCTGGAAATTTCTCAAGCAAGGTGTGCATTACTACACCACTCATAATCCGTAGTGAAGGAAAGAATCGTGGAACGATTCATTAGAACTCTGAAAGAGTGCATGTGGTGCTAGTTTACCAAAAATAGCACGTATGTGGACGTCCTCCAAAATCTCGTTGAAGGTTACAAACGGCGTAAAACATTCCAATATCAATATGGTGCATGCCGACGTTTCAGAAACCAATGTAATTCAAGTCATAAATAATCTGTAAGCCAAACGGCGTTCAAACCCGAATAGTAAGCCAAAAATGAAAGTCGGTGACACGGTGCGTATTATAAAATCCAAAATGCTATTTGAAATGGGCTACGAAAGCAAATGGAGCGAAGAAATTTTCAAAGTCAGCAGTGTCGTGTTGCAACAACCAGTCGTCTACAGGCTGACCGATCTTGACAGCGAGGTGGAGGGAACGTTTTACGAACCCGAATTGCAACGCGTACGTCTTCCTGAAACTTTTAAAGTTGATAAAATACTACGTATCAAGGGTAAAGACGCAATAAATAAGTGTACGTGCAGTGGAAATGTTACCTCCCCAAGTTTAAATCTTGTATTACTGCCAGTTACGTCAGCGCCTTACCATGAAGTATCAGTTTTACATCACTTTGCCGAGCGACAGCTCTATGGGATATTTGCCGAAAAATATCCTCACGAATTTCACCACGCAACTACCTTACCGTCTTATACTCAAAGGACAGTGGGAAACGGTTTTCGCCAAATTCCAATATCCGTGTGCTTTCACCAACGTTCCCGAGGGCCAAAATTTTGTATGGTACAACTGGGTGGACGCTAACGGCATGGAACAATATTCAAGGATCACATCCTCCTGTAAACTACAGCACTATCCATGAATTGAGCAAAGCCCTAACGAAGTAGAAGCGTTTAAAGGGGATTCCGGAGTTGTATTCAAGTACACAAACCCCAACAAAAAGTGGACTTCGTTTCTTCTCAGCAAATATACATCTGCTGACTCTATCAAGTCAACTATGTCTAACAGCTCAGTTTCATCTTCTGACTAATCTGATCAAAGTCCCAAAGTCACCGTACGCCTCCAAAATTCTACTAGGCTTGCCCTCGCCAATTTACATTTTTACACTGATATCGTCGATCCTCAGAGCGTGAGTGAAATTCTGGCACCACTTTTACGTATCGTCGGTATCAACAACATTAAGTTATCTCTACGGAATACATAAGACATATAGCTGTGATCCGTTGCAATACGTGCCCGGACTTAGAAGGGAAATTGAAAGCCTGGAAATTAATATAAGAACAGACACTGATGAACCTGTACCTTTCGAGTTTGGAAAGTGTGCTTAAAACCTCATTTTCCGACGCTGCTCACAATGAACTGTCCCTACCAAAGATACTACGTTAACCAGGCTGGAACAGGAATATCTTCGCTCTAGCAGTGTGTTCTCTATCAACGTGGGCACGGGATAAAAAGTTTTTCGGTGGACTTTTCAAGAGCATCGTAACGTTGCTGAGAAGCGGCGCTAAAGCCATTGGAAAACAGGTGTTCCATACGTGTATCGACATGCTCTCCGACGTCGCCAATCAGCGTCGTCTTTCAAAGAGGCTCTACGGCACCGTGTTGGCGAGGATGGAACAAACCTGAAACGCAAGGCAGAGCATAAGATCGAAACAATGATGAATTGCTCAGGCTATAAAGGGCATCGTTAAAAAGCACCGATGTTAGTCTACTGCCGTTGCCCGACGTAAAAAGGTCAAGAAAAGAAGTGGTAGATATTTTCAGTTGAAATGTCATTTTTACACCCCAGTTCTGCGAGTGTGGCAACAGTGAGCTCGATCTCTTTTCCTTCCAATGACTGCAGTATAAACCTGTATCTTCCCTCACCGATGATTCACCCATCGAATTTACCGTACCGGACAAAGCGAGTTCTATATTAGGGCGGCCATCATGAAACCCGATGGTGCGCTTTAAGAGAGGTGGATCAAATCGCTCCCATCAACAACTGGTTGCATTCGCTATTCACACAGGTGTATGTGTTTTTAAAACCAAAAATAGTCTCACACCCAGCAATACGTATGATTATAGTTCGTACATTGAGACGCTGCTCAATTACAACAGTGACGCCAAAATAACTCATTTTACTTGTGGTCTGTGGTGGACAGCTCCGGAATATTGAGAGTGACTAACGCTGGCGGCAAGGGATTTGAGGCCCCTCGCAGTCTCACCGCAAAAAGTAAGATGGTGAATCTTTTGGGGTATCTATGTGGTGACGTGTCTAACCAAGAGAAATACCGAAATACTGAAGTGACTTCAGTCCGCTTCCTAAGTCGATCTCATCGTGTACCAACCACCCTTCGGACTCCATGATTATGGTGCGTCTAATTGTTAGCACCGAAACATGTCGGTAAAATAGAAACTTCTGTAGACATCATCATTACAGGAATATCAATAACAAAGGAGTAAGGGAAGTCAATCCAACAACAAGACTGTGATAATTTTTACATATATTTATATTAATTTCATGTTATTAATGTTTTATGAACTTAGATTTAGATATTTTAAATTAAATGAGTTTTAAAGTTTCTAATTCTATTAAACTAATTTTAAGTGTATTTTAATTGGTCAACACTTATACGTATTTCCTATTAACTATATTTATTTATACTTTTTATACTTTTAATTTGACCTGCATTTCATTTAAATATGCCAACTATGTTTGTACACAGTATTTTTAGTCCACTTTCTATCCCATATCATTGTTTACTTTAGTATATTGCTCAATCTCTGTTATTAAACTGATTACACATTTACATCATTTTCGTCTATTCAACTTTTAGTATTCATATTCAATTCTTATTGTAGTTCTTTGTTATTATAACATCCTGTAAAAGTTATAATAAATATTATGTATAATGTATGTGAAACGTTAATATATGTCTGCAAAACCTTTAATATTTAGTAAATATATGTGATTTAATATCGTGTTTTATTCACGCAAAACCTTTCTGTCCCCTTACGCGTAGATAGAGTCTCGATTTGTCAACCATCAAACATTCACCAAATAACCAGGGTCAATGACCTCTTGCACTAGCTCATGGTTTCAAGGTCACGATCTATTCCTTGTCTCGACTCATCTTGTCGAGCCAACCAAACTGACGCCAGTCATCAGGGATAAAACCCATTGTGACATCATTCAAGGTCGTGTCCTATTTCTGTATTGACTTGTCTTGTCGACCCACCCAGCTGGTGCCAGTCATCAGGGTTACGGCAGTGTGATGACGTCATCGGAAAAAACCCATTGCCGGGGTGAGGGTTGTCAGGGTCAATGGCCTCATGTATTAGCTCACGGTTTCAAGGTCACGATCTATTCGTCTTGTTAGGCCGCCAAACTGGGGTCATCAGTCATCAGGGAAAACCATTGCCACATATATGGGGAGGGTTGCAACATCATTCAAGGTCGTATTCTATTTGTCTTGTGGAGCCACCTAACTGGCGCCATTCATCATGGAAAACCCATAGATGGGGAGGGTTGCGACATCATTCAAGGTCATGTTCTATTTCTGTATTGTTGAGCCGCCAAACTGCATCAGTCATCAGGGAAAACCCAATGCCACATAGATGGGGAGGGTTGCTACATCATTCAAGGTCGAGATTTATTGCTGTCTTGCCGAGCTGCCAAACTGGCACCAGTCATCAGGAAAAACCCATTGCCACATAGAAGGGGGAGGGTTACTACATCATTCAAGGTCGTGATTATTGCTGTCTTGTCGAGCAGCCAAACTGGCGCCAACGTATCAGTGAAAACTTATTGCCACATAGAACCTTTGCGACATTGAAGGAGGACAACAGGGCTTAACACCATGTCTCAGGAAAAAACCAGGGGAAAACAGGTCGACGAAATATACTG
>JBCFYV010002020.1:0-41740 GCA_039000515.1 Timema cristinae
CAAAAAAATTGCTTCACAAACATGAATCTAATCTGTCAACTTTTCGAGCATTCTTTTCCCAAAAAAGCTCTGGAAAGGGGGTGAAAAAGCATGGTGTCTCATTAAGCAAATGATCACATTTTACAAATTAGTAACGAAGAGTGGGAGGGAGAACTTGATTTGGAAAGAAATAGACTTCCACGCCATTGATGAGGAAAAATATCACAACAAGGAGGAAGAGATGGCAGCTGAATAAAAATACATGATTGTTGTGTTGCAAGCATTTCCAAAATAAAAATGCTGTGTATACCCGGGTGTACATACAATTTTTGCGAGTGCTAGCTCTGCTTCCATATGAATCGCTGTGAAAATGTTCATTTTAAACATAGAGAGAAAAAAATTTACCTTTGAATAGCGTGTCTGAAAATAGATGAATGACCTCACGCTTTTTAAGCATTCATCGGAATCCCAGCATAAAGTTAAATAAAATGTAACTCATTTTTTGAAATGTAATCGAAGTCTGCAATCGGGGAACTAAAATAAAATAATTTAAAAAAGCACTATTTTCACGAAACTCCTTGAGTTTAAATTGTCAAAAATTTCTGATGTACTTTAAATATATGACTGTGTGACTTTATTTTATCCCTACATTTTTTTCGTGCCAATAAAATTCAAATATTTAATTTATATTTTATTACTTAAAGAAACATTTCAATAATATTTAATTTTCCCACCAAAACTAAAATCACATATTAGGTTATTGCATTGTTAACCAAATTTAATTATCAATTATCATTAAAAAATTAATTACTAGCCCTTCCTTTATAAAAATCCTCTACGACCCTGACAGAGCTGACAGTAGGGTCAATAAACGGAACATGTCAATTTTGTTACATTTCAAATATTTCATTGACATGGAAGGCTAACTAAACAAGAGATCCTTTTTTGAATAAAATTGTATCCCACCCTAGGAAAGTTCATATCCTTGACCTCCACCCTTTACACCATTGTTGTTTTTATATTATTTCCAAAATAGTCTACTATCCTTCAACCCTATTACCCAGAATAAACCAAAAACAACTGACAGTTTTTTTTAAAAAACCCCGTATACTGACTTTTCCTCAGCTGGGATGTGATCCCCAGAACCCTATCCTTATTATTCCCTTTCCACCTCAAAATACCACCCATACCTGGAAACAATTTACATGAGCCGTAAACACTGACATCCTCACTGGAATGTGTCCGAGAACATGTTATATCCCTGTGCACTCACCCTACCACCCAGAATACCTGGATTTAAAAACTGACAGTGAGCCCGTATCACTGGGCATCCTCACTGGATGTGTCCAAGAACATGTCTATAATCCTGTGCACTCAGTACCACCCAGAATACCAGAAAACAACTGACAGTGACCCGTATCACTGGACATCCTCACTGGGGTGTGTCCGAGAACATGTCTATATCCTGTGCACTCAGCACCACCCAGAAAAACCTGGATAAACAACTGACAGTGAGCCCGATCACTGGACATCCTCAGCTGGGGTGTGTCCGAGAACATGTCTATATCCTGTGCACTCAGTACCACCCAGAAAAAAACCCGGATAACAACTGACAGTGAGCCCGTATCACTGGACATCCCCCAGCTGGGATGTGCCGAGAACAAAGTCTATATCCTGTGCACTTATACCACCCAGAATACTATATTTTTACACCACCAAAGGTTTTTAAGCCAAGTCCTTCATGTTTGGTAGGTCACGAGCTTGACCGAGAATATTAAAATATCTCAATCAAGACTAATGGTTCGATCTCAGTGCATGCCTGAATCTATTTAGATTGTGTGAAGTGTTTCTTGATGTTAATTTTTGTTGGCCATTGAAAACCAAGATTAAAAATAGATTTCATTTGTCATTGGTACTCTTGTTTATTGTTGATTAGCAGTATGAGGTGTGCGTTTATACGGTGCTACACTACTGTCGATATGAGATAAAATATTTATTTTAAACATGAGATGGTCATATCAAAGAGAAAGTCCCTCTGCCTCATTCTTGTCAATCTCATAATGGAACATAATATAAGGTCAAGCGTTTCCACAAACGAGGTTGGATACAAAACTTGTTGGTAGCTCTGGCTTCATGCGCGTAACATTTCGTGGGGATAAAATGATATGCGTGATAAAATAAAATAATAAAGTCTGTTATTGATCTGGATTTGGTTACATTAAACCGGTACAAGCGTGATTGAGCCACCAAGTGCAATAAAACCGTTTCCTCCAGTGTTGAATTCAGCCAGAATACGGGTAGTTTTAAGTACATCTCTCTCCCAATGGCTATTAATTACTATTAAGTTTTAATTTTAATTTATCTGTATTTTAAATTTCTTGATTTACAAGTAATTACCATTCTTTATTATGTTTTAGTTTTGAGTGAATCCTTGACCATTTATATTTATTTGCAATGGAACATAAAGTTTTGAAAATAAATGTTTATAAGTTTGTGGGAAAGAGGTTGCTCCCCGAGTTGTGTACCTGGCAGCGAAATGAAGCGGACTCTCGTTGTTGTTATTCTTGAGATTGATGCAGGCTCCCAGCTGATGAGGTTCTCCAGACTCCTGATGTGTCCCTCTCTACTGGCGTAATGCAGGGGAGAGCACCCCATGTTATCCTTCTCGTTCAGCAGTTGCAGGAGACTCATCTTGGACTGCGTCTACCACAGTTTCAAGGTCAGAGATGGGCTTCTACGATGGTCTCACAATATGTAAGATCTACTTGGTCGAAACGTGTACATACCAGGCACTTGTTCAATGTCCTCATCTTACTACCCATCAGGAATATCCGATTTTTACACTAAGGGGTGTAGGGATGAGGAAAGTTGAATCTAGAGGAAGTATACCCGCATTTGTGTGGTGGGAGGAATGAAATAACCACGGTGATACACCGCATTTGGGCTGCCAGTCACAGCACACGTCCGACCAGAATCTACCCTCTCCTGGCAACCCAATCCCTTGCAATTTGACACATTCGGACCTCATAATCATCGGTGCAGATTAATCATTTCTTTAAAGCTGTTGCAATTTTTTTTATGTCTTGCATGAGTTTTATCAAGGCAGTAACTGAAATGGGATTCACAGTTAAGATGTAAGATGCACCCCACCCCATCCCTTTTCCCCTATTTTGAGGGAATGCATTGCAAGTTTACCCTTGTCTTTAAACATAGAGACTGCAGACACATACAAATATAATGCATTTTCTCATAAAACCTAATTGAATATTTATATTTATTCTTCCGTTTTAAGATTTGACACATATTACCGTTGATTCGTTTTGAGCATTAGTTGGAATTCGGTGACACCTGCAAGCGTTGTGGGATGAACATGTTGGGAGTTTTATGAGAGTTTAAAATAAAATAAGAAAATAATTTTACTGCTTGGAAAAATTTAAATTACTTTTATTTAGGCCTAGTCCATAAAATATTCTTAATAGCAATTACATTTTTTTTACCATCTCCTTCAAACAACCATAAACAAAAAAACTCCGAATAGTGGAGGCATCCCACATTTTAAAATACCAGTGCCAGCACCCCCTGATAAAGCCCCATATTATGTTTTGGAAAAGGGGCAACCGATGTAAGATGTGTCCAACGTGAAAACTAAACTTGCCAAAAATGCTTTCACCTTGACGACACCATCAGCAAACTCCTCGAGTCTCCGCGTTCATGATGATGAGGTGCAGGACATTCCTTTGGTTGACGTCCTTGAGCTGGATGTTTGGCTCCTAGTCTGATCAGGGTGTGAACCGTCCTCCAACCAGCCCTGGAGGCCGCCAGGAGGAGAGGAGGTCTCTCTCTTTGTCCAGGAGGTTGATATCCGCCCCCTGAGGTCACAATCACAAACTACTGAACTGGACTAGTTTTACTATCGTGGCCAAATATGACTAAGCAATTATTTTCTAACTCTCAGGTTTAAATAAAAGGGCTATTTATCGAATAATCTAAGAGGTGGTGATGATGCGGATAGTTGATGGAAAATGACCCAATATATGTTAAAAACACCAACCTCTCCATCACCAAAAAACCAGTCTATCGTTAGAGTGATGCCTTATACCACGAGGTCATCAGTGTCGGTGTTGTTACTTATACCTGGCAAGACATTAAAATGCAATAATAATTACCCGGATCGGTGGTCGCATGGTCTAGCGCATCACTCTCGTATTGGATTGGATTGCTGGTGACAGGAGATAATCGCTCAAACAGCAGTTAGGGTGTACTGAGTCTGTTTTTTAAAAATGATTTTCCACTTTTACAACAAATGTGGATAATCTACTCGAAATACTAACTTCCTCCCTTCCCCACCTTATCCCATTAGCCTTATTTCCTGAATGGGCATAACCCAAAGAATTATTGAAATGCAGGGACAGATCAGTAATTAATAAACTAGACTCAAGTATTGTCCCAAAACAATTTCTGACTATGTCATCGTCCAAGGAGCATCCAGCCGTACCTCTTGCACCAGGTATTTCGACGATCTCAGGATGGTCAAACATGGCGGCGCAGTGCAGAGGCGTCATTCTCTGGGCGTCGCACGACGCTAGGCACGAAGCCTTCTCCGCGGGTTGATACCAAACATGAGCTTGACGATGTCTATGGCTCCTGGGCGCACGCCAGGTGGACAGGCGTTGACAGATCGTGCTGCTGTGTTGAGATCTTGGCACCGGACTTGAGACACAGCTCGACGGCCTGCGGACAAAGGGGGCAGTTGTGTTGGTCTACTGCTCACAGGATAAGGGGGGTTGGTGATCCACAACATATGGAGAGGGGGGGGGGGGGCAGCTTGATGCGACTCATGCTAGCACTGAACTTATAGTTAACTCTGACCCATGTGACCATATCACGTCAAACCAAAGTTTCAACCTCATTAAATTCTAATTAAAGTATAAAATGAGTTGGGCACAATAACCTTGACATCAAACCTAATTGATCTACTTAAATGTGGTCAAGTCTGAACGCTGGTCTAGTTCCCCCGAGTCAGAACAGGTATACCAACAGAACAGCCTGAGTTTACCTTGATGTCTCCCCGTGCACGGCGGAATGCAACGGCACGTTACCCTCGGAGTCGTAGAAGGAGATCATCTCCTCCCTGGGACAGCCCCTGGAAATCCCCCCACTGCAGGAACACCTCCATGGTGCGAGAAGACGCGTTCTTGGCCGCCTCGTGGATCGGGTAGTACCCGTTGTTGCAAGCTTGCGGGACACGCACCGAACTCTGTGATCTGGAACCAGTTTGTCCTTTCAACAACTAGAGGACCAAACGTCAGGCTCATATCTTGGGCAAAATCTCTTACAATACGGTCAGCAATGGAAACATGTGTTATTAAAACATACAGATTGTTTTATGGCATCATAGCTCAATCACATTAACTCTAAACCAATGTCAGCCTTCGTAGAAATATATTCACTTGATGAACACAAGCATTTGTAATTATTACTAAAAGAAAATCGCATATATCTGATAATAACTTATATTATAATATTACATATAACTTTAGTTGGTACGCTTGTTTTTGCTCATCCTTTTTAACCCCGCTTCCCCTTTCCCTACACCCCAGAAGGGTGAGGTGTTATAGTATCCAGTGCTACCACTGCTAACAGCTGAAAAATAACAATAACTACATTATTTTAAACAAAAGACAATCGATGCATAGACGGAAACCTACTTAGACTCACTCTTGTATATCTCAAATAGAGTGCGTATGATTTCTCCAAACTAGACTGGATACAAGGCCTGTTGGGACTACATGGTAAATGATGTCATCTAAACACAAGAGAAACTACAAACACAATTTTATTCAATAGGAACAAATAATGGCTATCTGAAGTGACGTTTTGATCTTGAGTCACCTCGTTTATGGAGATGATAGAAAAACACTTCTGTAAAACCTTGAGGTCTTTAAAAGCAATTACTCTTAGGTCTCAGGGGGTATCGGGTTTTTTAGGGAAAAAAAATTTGATCAGCTAATGGAGTGTCGTGTCTTCTGTTTTGGGCTTTGACCCTTGCAATGCCTCCTCCCAGGTCATTGGATGGGGTAGGTCATTTTCAGTATCAATACCTTTTAAACTTAATAAGTTTTCCCTCGTAATATATTTGGGGGTTTTTTATTTGGTGGTATCGTGCGGGGGCACCCAAAAAACCAATCAAGTAGATGATAGTTTTTTTTCTGCGACGATGCTGTTCGTCGGGGACGTCCCCCATAAAAAAACTTTCCATGTCAAACAAAAATGTCAGAAGCAAAAAAGTTAATCAATCATGATTGCGGGGGAAAGTTTCGGGTTATGTCCGACTAACACTTGTTATGAGTTTGGGATTCGTGGGGAAGTTCCCATTGCTGGGGACCGTTACTCTTGATAACTTCTCTTGTATTTATTTTGACAACTTTTGGGGTTAGAAAAAAGTACCCCGATGTTGGCCTTTAAAAAAAGATTGTATTCACATCGTTAGGAACTGAAAGTTATCGGTAGGAAACTACTTTTTCCCATTTAAAAATTGTTTAAAACCCAATTCCCGTTTTTTACATGTATTGTAAAGCTTAGTAATGCGCTTTTCGAGTGTAACAAAACCCTTGGCTATAACATTGATATTGATGGTTCTAAAAAAATTTTCCCATGTCTCACTCCCCCTACTAGGGTTAATGGTGGGTGTTTTTTGGGGTTTGGGTTTTTTTTAATTTTTTGGGGGTTTTTTAGTTTGAACGGGAAAAATTGGGGGGATATGGAGTTTAAGTTTCGAATTTAAATAAGGTGTTTGGGGGATGTTTGTTTCTAAATGTTTTTTTAAACACTCTCCCCTAACGTGAATTGGGGTACACTTCCTAAAAATTTAAAACCCTCTCCCCTTTTCTTAAACATCGGGCGCAATTAGTGGGGCCTACATACGCA
This sequence comes from Timema cristinae, assembly GCA_039000515.1. NCBI lineage: Eukaryota > Metazoa > Arthropoda > Insecta > Phasmatodea > Timematidae > Timema > Timema cristinae. The sequence continues at coordinate 6,907 of JBCFYV010002020.1, forward strand.
TATAACCGAACGCGGTGCTGATAGAAACTAAAAAAAAAAATTTAAAAATTTTTTATTATCATCTTTCATTTTAATTTCCTTTCGGTTAAACGGGGGGTTCTATAGGCTAAAAATCGTTTTGGGGGCTAGACTGCTAAAGACGGGAATTTTGGGGTTTCAAACCCCAGTCGGGTGAAATAAGGGTTTTTTCCCAAAAAAAAATCTCCTTAACGCAAATGTGGATACATTTTCCTTTAGATCAAGCCTTTCCTTTTCCCCCCCCCCCCAATTAGTGTAATTAGTACAAAGGCTTTTATAACCTGAGCAGGTAGTAAGACGGGTGCTTTAAAAAAGTTACCCTAACAGGCCCTCCCCGGAAAAATACCGGGGTATGACAGAAGTTAGGTGCATAAGAATAAAAAAAAAAAAATCATTGGAACTAGAATACGAGAAAACCCTTTTCCTATATTTTACCCGGGAAAATAAAAAAAACCAAACATTGGTAACTAGGGGATTTCGAGACGGGAAAAATTTACCTATATTTTTCCCGGAAAATTAAAATAAACAATCATTGGTAATAGGATCGAGACGGAAAAAATTTTCCCTATATTTTTCCCCGGGAAAATAAAATAAACAATCATTGGGGAACTAGAGATACGAGACGGAAAACCTTACCTATATTTTTCCCGGGAAAATAAACTAAACAAACTTTTTGGGAACTAGAGATAGAGACGGAAAAATTTTCCTATATTTTTCCCCCAAAATAAACTAAACAATCTTTGGCAACTAGAAAATACAGCGGAAAATTTTTCCTATATTTTTCCCGGGAAATTTAAAATAAACAATCTTTTGGGAATAGAGATACGAGACGGAAAAATTTTCTATATTTTTCCCCGGGAAAATAAAATAAACAATCTTTGGGGAACTAGAGATACAGACGGAAAATTTCCTATATTTTTTCCCGGGTTTTAAAATAAACAATCATTGGTAACTAAAAAATACGAGGGCGGAAAAATTTACCTATATTTTCCCGGAAAATAAAAAAAACAAACATTTGGGAAAATAGAAGATACGAGACGGAAAATTTTCCTATATTTTTTCCCCCAAAATAAAATAAACAATCATTTTGGGAAAATAGAGAACGAGCCCCCAAAAATTTACCTATATTTTTCCCCGGGAAAATAAAAATAAAAAAATCCTTTGGGAATAGAGTTTCGAGACGGAAAAATTTACCTTTTTAATTTTCCCGGAATATAAAAAAAAACAAAACATTTGGGAACTTGAGATACGAGACGGGGAAAAATTTACCTATATTTTTCCCGGAAATAAAATAAACAAACATTGGTAAAATAGAGATACGAGGGCGGAAAATTTACCTATATTTTTTCCGGAAATAAAAATAAAAAATTTAATTAAATTTGAAAAAATTTCCTATTTTTTTGGAAATAAATTAAAAAAAATTTTAATAAGATTTCGAGAGGGGGAAAATTTTCCCCATATTTTTCCCGGGAAAAAAAATAAACAAACCTTTGGGGAACTAGAGAAACAGACGGGAAAATTTACCTATATTTTTTCCCCGGGAAATAAAATTTTAAAAAATCATTGGGAATAGGATACGGACGGAAACTTTACCCATATTTTAAAAAATATAAAAAAAACAATCAAAGGGGGAAATAAGATTTCGAACGGAAAACTTTACCAAAAATTTTTTTCCCCCCGGGAAAATAAAAAAAAAAATCTTTTGGAAATAGAGATAGGGACAAAAAATTTTTTATATTTTTCTTGGGGGAAAAAATTCCAATTTTTTATTTCTGTAAAAAAAATTTCAACGATTAAAAAAGGAAAAAAAAAATAACATTAATAATAATTGATGGTAGTGGGTAGTAGTATTAGTAAAGAAACACCCGCTTCGGTGGCCCCACGGTCTAACGCGCTACTCTCGCAAGAGACTAGACGCTGATGACAGGGAAATCGGGGTTTTGTCCCGGTCGGGTTTTCCTGAGGCAGGTTTTCCTGAATGATTTTCCACTCTCACACCCCCGCAAAAATTTGGGGGCAATTCATTTAAATTCAACCCTTTCATCCCTAAAAACATTGGGGTAATTAGTAATTGCATATAATCCGAAAAGGGTACTAAGACGTGGGGCTTAAAAATAAAAAAGTTTGAATATTTGTGTGGGGAATGTATAGTTCTTAAGCACTTTCCATCCTCATCTTCCTGTTTTAAAATAGTGTTTTTATATCGGGAGTTCTTTCTCGCGTTTTTAAATAACAAAATATAATGCAATTTTAAAATAAATAACTAAAAATTTTTAAATTTTTTAAAATTTTTTTTCCGTAAATAAATTCAAACTTTTTAAATTTTTGAGGTAGGCCTATCATTTCGGATTCAATTCTGGGTTTAGGGCACTAGATTTTACTATTGTCTTCTTGATAGTTTAAAACAAGGAAAAAAATTTAAGGGAAAATTCGGGAATTGAATTGTGTAAAAATGTTGTGATAAAAAGAAAAAAAGGGAAAAACAATAACCCAAAAAACTGAGTTTTTAAATTTATTGTATACCCAAAACTTAAAAACCCCTTTTGGGTTGTTTCAAAAAAGTAAGTTGGACTCCCGTTTTTATATTTTATTTGCTTTTTTTATTTTTTAAATTGGGGAATTCCCCTTTTATTTTATAATATTATTTTTAATTATTCATTTTCATTTTAGAATATTTAACCCCTTCAGGCATTTTGGGAAGTAAATATATTTATTTTATTTTAAAAGGGCCCCTTATCGGGTTGTTGGCGATGAAATAAAAACAAAAAGGGGGAAAGGTTCTCGTTCTAAAAGAAATACATTTTTTTTCTTAGTACGGGGGGTTGCATTGCCCTTTCCAACCAAAAAAAGCCAGGTTTAAACTACTTTCATGTGATGGTGGGAATTTTGTCAGTCCCCCCTGGTGCAACCCGGACGATGTCATCAAAATTTGAAAAAAGATGTGAGGTAGAAACGAACTCTCACTGTTAAACAAGAAAGAGAGCTTAGTGCCCGGGGGTGGGAAAAGGGACTTTTGTTGTTGGGGCTTGTCGCCCACTTTTTTAAACCCTGATAAAGTTAGGGTCACTAGCTAGAGACGGGTTTTTTTGTACAAGCTGGGGTTTGTAAATTTTATTATAGCAATACATAGGGAAGGAATACTCTAACAGTAAATTAATATAAAAGTGATCAACGTATATTTTTGTTTTAAATGGGAATTTCCTTGTATGATTTTTCGCTTTTCCAAAAGAAAAGCTGAGCAACCCGGGGATAGATATCAAGTTTAAAAAGTAATCATTACTTAGATTTCTGTAATTTTTTCCCCCAATTGAGGGGAATTACACCCATCATAGGGGGAAGGGGGAGGAATTCTTAAATTTGGGTTCCCCAACAAAGAGGCCTTTAGACTTTTTTATTGGAGCCCCAACAGTAGGGCTTTCAGCAAAATTTAAACCCCTTTTTTGTCCTTTATATTATTGTTTATAGTTTCTTCCCATACTATTTTACTTTTAAAAAAAAAATTAAAAAATAATTTTAATCGGATGTATTGGAGAAAATTTTAAAAAAAAACATCACTACTAAAAAATCCATAATATAAAAAAAAAATGGGCGTTTTTATTTCTGCGTTGTCCCAAAAGAAATGTGGTTTTGTTAGTTAGAATGAAAAAATTCTGTGGTTTCAAAGTCATGGTGAAGCTTTATTCTACTGCAGGCATGGTCGAATTAATATTTTTTTGCCCAGGGTAGCAGGATAATACAGCCCCTGCATGGGAGGAGAAAACAATTTGATTCAAAAATTTCCACAGAATAACCCAAAGAGAGGGAAAAAAATGTACCCCTCAATCATACTTTTTGACTAATAAATGTGCAATAAAAAATGAAAAATACAGGGCCCTCCTATACTAAAAATGGGAAATACTAGCACGTAAAAAAGTTTCCCTCTAAATTATTTTCCCGGGGGAAAAAGAGATACGCCAAAATTTTTTAGTAATATTATATTATACCCCCAAAATATGAAATTTTAAACAAAATCATTTTAAAACCAATTCGATTTAAATAAATTTTTTTTTTCTTTTCCCCTTAAGGGAAAATACCCTTAGTTTTTTTAGGGGGAAGTTAGAGATTTAACGTTAAAAATAAAACGTTTTTTGTGACTTTATGAAACCCCCCAAGGGCATCAAGTCAATATTATCCCTGTGCATAATTTAGCTTTTTTTAGGTAATTTGGGGAAATTTTTGATTTTTTTGGAAAAAACACAAAACATTAGGGGAAAATTTTATGTAGAGATACAACCAAACGGGATTTTGATTAATTAAAATAAATAATCATTTTTTAAAAAATACATTTTTGATATTAATTAACCCAAAATCTTTTTTTATATAAATTTTTAAAGCACTCTTAATTTTTTTTTACAAGTTTGTTTCAAATTTTCTTACGAATAAAAACAGTGGGAAGTCTTTAAAAGGGGTCCGTGGAAGGGGCATGCGATAAGGATTCCAGTGTCAAAAGGGGTTTTTTACCCCTGGGTTAGACATTTACAAAAAGACAGAATATGTAGTCAGCTTAAGTATTGAGAGGGAAAAAAAGAAATGCAGGACCTTCGAGGAGAGAATTACAGCGTGAAGCTACTAAAAAATTTTTGGGTTTGTTTGAAAAATTTTCATGGCACAAATTTAAAGGATAGGTAAAATTTTTTTGGGCCCCAAAAAACAGCATAAATATTGGCATTTGGGGTTTTAGAATTTTTGCCCCTTATGGGTGCTGCCGCAGAACCCACTGTTTTCAGGTGTTTTCACGTAAAAAAATACAGTAGCACAAATTATGGGGGTAGGGGGAAAATTTTTTTGGCAAAAAAACAGCATAAATATTTGGGATAGGTTTCATAATTTGTGGGCCCTTATGGTGGGTGCCATCTTCCGGATCTTTAAGTGAACTCCCCGGATGCGCGGCACTCCTCATGGGCCCTAAAGGCTGCAATTTTCCTAGAAAAAGACAAGAAGTGAACTCACCGGTTTCGCGCCGCACTCCTCATGGTCCCTAAGGGGTGCAATGTCCTAGACAAAAAGACAAGAAGTGAACTCACCAGGGTGCGCGCGCGCACTCCCCATGGTCCGGGGATGGCTGCAATGTCCAGACAAGAGACAAGAAGTGAACTCCCCAGGATGCGCGCCCCGCATCCCATGGTCCGTGATGGCTGCAATGTCCTAGACCAAAAAACCCGGTGAACTCACCAGGGAAAGCGCCCCCGCACTCCCCAAAGGTCCCTGATGGCTGCAAAGGGCCTAGACAAGAGACAAAGAAGAGAACTCACCAGGGTGCGGGGGCGAAATCCCCATGGTCCGTGAGGGGTGCAATGTCCTAGACAAAAGACAAGAAGTAAAAACACCAGGATGCGCGCCGCACTTCCCCCTGGTCCGTGGGTGGCTGCAATGTCCTATACAAGTGACAAGAAGTGAACTACAAGGATGCGCGCCCCGCATCCTCATGGTCCGTGATGGCTGCAATGTCCTAGAAAAAGAGCAAGAAGTGAACTCACCAGGGTGGGGCGGGGCGCACTCCTCATGGTCCGTGATGGCTGCAAAAGTCCTAGACAAGAGCCCGAAGTGAACCCCACCAGAATTTCGCGCCCCACCCCCCTTTGGGCCGGATGGCTGCAATGTCCTATACAAGGACAAGAAGGGAACTCACCAGGATGCGCGCGCGCACTCCTCATGGGTTTGTGATGGCTGCAAAGTCCATACAAGTGACAAAAAGTTAAAATCACCAAAGGGTGGGGCGCGCGCCCTCCTCATGGGCCGTGATGGGGTGCAATGTCCTATACAAGGGGAAAAAGAAGTGAATCACCAGAAAGCCGCGCGCACTCCCCATGGTCCGTGATGGCTGCAATGTCCTAGACAAAGGGCAAGAAATGAAAATCACCAGGATGCGGGCCCCACTCCCCATGGTCCTGATGGCCCGCAATGTCCTAACAAGAGACAAGAAAATGAACTCACCAAAAATGTGCGCGCGCACTCCCCATGGTCCGTGATGGGGGTGCAAAAGTCCTAACAAGTGACAAAAAGTGAAAATCACCAGGATGCGCGCGCGCACTCCCCCCCGGGCCGTGAAAGGCTGCAATGTCCTTCCCAAGGGACAAGAAGTGAACCCCCCCCCAGGATGCGCGCGCACTCCTTATGGTCCGTGATGGCTGCAATGTCCTTTGACAAGGACAAAAAGTGAAAATCCCCAAAGGGTGCGCGCGCGAACTCCCCATGGTCCGTGATGGCTGCAATGTCCTAACAAAAGACAAAAAAGTGAATCACCCGGAAAGGCCCCGCACTCCTTTTGGTCCGTGATGGCTGCAATGTCCTAACAAGTGACAAGAAGTGAACTCACCAGGAAAGCGGGCGCACTCCCCCTGGTCCGGATTTGGGTCAAGGGCCTAGACAAGTGAAAAGAAGTTAAAATCACCAGGATGCGTCTCGCATTCCCCCTGGTCCGTTTATGGCGCCCCCGTCCCATACAAGGACAAAAAGTTTAACCACCAGGTTTGCCGCGCACTCCTTTTGGTCCGTGATGGCTGCAATGTCCTAACAAGTGACAAGAAGTGGAAAAATCCCAGGATGCGCGCGCCCCCACTCCCCTTTGGGCCGTGATGGCTGCAATGTCCCAGACAAAAGACAAGAAGTGAAACTCACCAGGATGCGCCCCGCACTCCTTATGGTCCTGATGGTGCCCAAAGTCCCAGACAAGAGGGCAAGAAGTGAACTCACCAGGAATTTGGGGCTTATCCCCATGGTCCGTGAGGCTTTCAATGTCCTTTGGGCAAGAGACAAGAAGTGAACTCACCAGGATGCGCGCGCACTCCTTAGGGGCCGTGATGGCTGCAATTTTCCTAGCAAGTGACAAGAAGTGAACTCACCGGGGTGCGCGCGCACTCCTCATGGTCCGTGATTTGGGTTTCAAAAGTCCTAACAATGACAAGAAAAATGAACTCACCAAAGGGTGCGCGTGCGAAATCCCCCTGGTCCGTGATGGGTGCAAAGTCCTAACAAGTGACAAAAAATGAAATCACCAGGATGCGCGCGGGACTCCTCATGGTCGTGATGGCTCCCCAAATTGGGGGGATGTTTTGCCAAACCCCCCTTGTGGGCGATTTTCTCTTGTGTTTGGGGATCCCCCTCCAGGCCCGGACCCTTATTTGGGCTCCCCCGGCCAAAGGGATGGGGGCCGGGCTTTTTTGTCGTTCAGAACCCCCTTTCCCCCCCCTCTGAAAAACAATACACGTCCTTTTGGGGGAGGGTTAGCACCCCTGACTCGATCTCTACTAGCTTTTAAGGAGGTTTTTTTAAATTTACATTTTTCCCCCTCTGTATTGTTTCCAAGGAAAGTGGGGTTTTAAAGTTTGATTCGTACTTTCGTTGAAAAAGAGAGCAAATCTGATTGAGGGGACGCAAATATGTCCCCATGATGCTTTGCAACACAAATTTGAAAGGTTGCTATCTTTTAAAAAAAAAAATTTAATAAACATTTTTTTTTTAAGGGTTTACAACCACAAAGTGTTGTTTAATGTAATTTTGGGGGCCTTTTTAAAAAAATTCAAGAGAACCAGAATTAACACCCGCGGGCCCTATTTAACGGGTAATTTCAAATTTTCTCACAAGATAGACCCAGCTGTCTGCTTGTATCTCGAATTGTAGACCCATGCCACTAAAATGAATCTCCCGGGAGTTTTTATGGGGCAACGTGGCCAAAGCTGGGGAATGTTTCTGCTGGAACGGAGCGAAAAAACGCAGTTCGCGACGATTTTTTTTTTTTTTTTGTGTGTTTCAAAGTTTGGGACACGTGATCATTTAAAATTTTCAGTTCAGCTTTGTTTGTCGGTGAATGTAATAAATCCACGGGAAATTCGTTGAGATCCAGTACTGACGAAAAACACCATTATCACAGTTAGATTTTATGAGGGTTTTATTACTGTCTTCTTTTCATCCTCCTCACCCTGTGCCTTGTCCCTTTTTTCCAGAAACTGACGCAGCAAGACCCTTTTCTTGATTCTAAAAGCACTACCTTGATAAATCTTTGGTTAAGTTTCAGGGACATTGGTTTGTAAATTCAAGCATTGGTTTACTAATTTATATAACAGTTTGAATCACGTTATTTCTGAATCTTCTGCAAAGGGGGGTGACGTCAATCATTACCATAAAATTTGGTGACGTCATACAGTATTTGTTCAGCGTAAAAGTGTCATATCTTTGAAAATTTTAAAAAACGATATAAATCAAGTATCTCTTCCCCTCAGGCAATTTAACCCCCAAGCGGACTAATGGGCAGACTTTCAAAAGGGGGGCAGAAAACCCAAACTAATGACCCTCCCCCCCGGGACCAATCTCGGGGTGAAAAGCCCTCTCCTGGCCCCCAAAACCCTTGTAAAAATGGGGCATTTCCCGAAAACAGAATTAAATAAAATTCCATTCATCTATTAAATAGTTTTTGATGTCGATCTTGGGTGAATGTTCGTCAACGTGACTGTCGCAGTCTTCCCCCTTTGCACGTGTTAGGGGAAGGGGGGGGGGGGAGGAGTAGGAAAGGGGGGGGGGGGGGGTTGAAGGTAGAGCGGGGCCCCGAGGAAACACTTATCAGACAAAAATTTTAAAAATTTGGGGAACATTACGAGATTGGTTTATTTGAATTCCCTTTTATTGTTTGCTAACGAATTTATTTTAAGAGTGTTTTCCAAAAAGGGGGGCCCTGTTAGCCCTTGTAGATGGCCCGCGATTTTAATTTATTTTATATTCTACGATATTTCTTAGGGTTAAGAAAGGGATTTTAAGATATAGATTTTAAATATTTTTTTTCTAAAAGAGGTATTTAAAAAAAACCCCTATTTCACACAAAACACAAAACACCATAAAATTTTAATATTTATATATATATATATATTATAAACATATTTTATATATAAATTTTATTATAAACAAAATTTATATATATTTTATATATTATAAACATAAATTTTATATTAAATTTTATATATTATATTAATTTAAAAAATTTTTTATATTTATATTTAAACTATTTTTATATATATAATTAAAATCGGTTTAGCCCATTTGTTTAATTTTAAAATGATATTAACTTAACTAAAAAACACATATTTAAATTTATTTATAAAAACCTGGGCCCAGAAACTTTTTTTATTTTTAAGAAGTCTACAAATTTTTAAAAAGCTATTACATTTAACACTAACAAAAATTGTTTACCTAAATTAATGTATAAAAAATTTCAAGTTTAAAAAAAAAAGATATCAATATTTTTATTAAAAAAAATCAGTTTTTGATGGAAAAATTTGCTTGGATTGAAATTTCAAAATATTATTTTTTCGTGTATTATCTTTGTGCGGAAATTTTCCCAGTTGCCGGCTCTACCGACGATGCAAAAACGTGAATTTGCACGGGGTGGCAAGTTTTGGGGGGGGGAAAATATGTAAGAAATTGCAAAAAAATATAAAAATAAAAAAATCACGTTTTTATTTTTTCCTTCTTATCAGTTTCTTTTTTCTAATCCCCCAAATAAACAATTCTCAACACTTTTGGGCATAGTTCCCTAATGACAAATTAGCAACACTGGTAACAGCTGATGAGTGAAAATGTTCAATTTTTTTTTGATTTAGAATCACAGTAAAATCATTTTGAGCAGGGTTACAGTGATTGTGGCAAGTACAGTCAGTACTCCCGGGGATTTTTAAATGAAAATTTTATTTTTTTTTTGAAATATCGGCTTTTTTAAAAAAAGTTTTAAAAAGCAAATTATATTATGTCTGATAAAAGAAACAAACTTTTCAAAATATATTTTTTAACTTATTTTTAAAGGGGGGTTTGGGTTTTTTCTCGTGAAGCTCCCGTTATCGAAGCCAAATCGTAAAGTTTTGGGTTTTTCTTTTTGGGGGGTAATGGGTTGGAATCCCTTCTATTTCGAAATTCCCAAATTGTAGGGGAGGTTTTTTCACGGGGGTTTTTTCACTTTCCTGTCGTGAAGTCTCTTGTTGGATTCGGTGTGATTGGGAATGGTCTTATTTGTGAAGAAAGTTAAATGTGCAGAGATTTGTTTTTTTTAAATTTAAAAAGCATTTGGTTCAAAAAAAATTTGGGTTGCGTCAAAAACTTTTTTAAATTTTTAAAGTTTGGGAAATTTTAAAGAAAAAAATTTTAGTTTTAATTTTCGCGTGGACCGTTTTCTCGAATGGGGAAGAGGGGTTTTTTTTTTTTGAGTATTTAGTTCTAAAGAAATTGTTCTAGTATATTCTTTCTCCCTGTAGATTGCACCATGGGCTAAAAAAAAGGGGTGGGGGGGAAAAGGGGGAGAGAATGTTCTCAAAGCTATTTTGTTTCACAATAAGAGCAATAAGAGGGGGGGAACTGTGAAAAAAAGAGTTTGGGTTTTGTCAACAACTAAAAAAAAAAAAATCATCACCCAAGTGTGTGGGGAAGATTTCCTAACACATGAGGATTTTTTTTAGTTTTATTTTATAAAAATTATTCATTAATTTGGGGGAATTTTTGTTTAAGATTTTTAAAAAAATTTAAAAATTTCTATTTCCAAAATTTTTAATATGGTCAACTTTTCATTTTTGTTTTCCGATAGAGTTTATTGTTTTCTTTGAAATCCACCAGAATATTAAAATAAATGTTAGGGTTTTACCGCAAAAAATTTCCCTCTTTTTAATCTTGGAAAGTAGAGACATTTACTGAGAACTCGTAACATTTGTGAAACGAAATAATACACATTGTTCCCAAAAATTTACTCCACCATAGAGCTTTAATGAAGTAAAACACATTGTTAGAAAAAAACAATGAGAAAAGAGGACCTTTCTCTGTGCCCCCAAAGAGAATAACAATACATTTCACAATACTTTAAGATCTTAAAAAATTTTTCATATTTCTTTATTAACTTATACCCCAGAAACGATTGAGTATATAAATATTTTTTTTTCAAAAAAAAGATATGAAATTTTTAATAGATTACAACTTCACAGTGTTAAGTTTTTTGGGACCCAAAAAAATTCAGAAGTTATAAAAAAAAGGGAAAAATTTCCGTTAGGGGAAAAGAAATCTAAAAAAAATTTTAAGGGAAAAAAACAAGAATTCCCAAATTTATTTATAATTTTTAAACGGTGTCTAGATAGAAAAAATAATCAAAAACGTTGAAACGTAATTTGGGAAAATTTATTTTTTTGTTTTTGCCCCTTTTGAAAAAATACCCTTAATTTTAGGGTTGGATTTTAATTAAATTTAAATTTCCCTTTGGGTGCAGCTTATTAAAACCCCGGAAACCCAAATTTGAGTCCGTCGGTTTAAAAAGGGTTGCTCTAAACTGAGATACAGAGGATATCACGAAAAAAAAAACTTTTTTCTGTTTCGGGGTCATGAAACGTCCCCTGAAATCTCGTCCACGTTTGTGGGAGAAAGGGAAAGCGTGTGGGGGGAAAGTATTGTTTGGGGGGTTTAAATGTGAAGCCCCGAAAAGTGTCAGCTGACAGGGCTCTGGTGAAGGAAAACTATGGTGGGTGGGCCTAGCGAGGGAAAGCTTTTTTTAAAGAACACGAGATGGGGTTTGGGCAAAAGGAAGATCCAAGGACAGGTGGGGGGAAGATAAGTGGTTTGGGACAGATTAAATGGGGGAGGGGTTAAATTTTGAGACAAACTATAAAGACGATAAAACGCGAATTTTTTCGAAATCTCGAGTCCAATTTTTTGACCCATCACAATGTTTTTTCTCCGAGGGGTAGCTTTTATCAAACAAATTAAAATAATTCTTTTTTTTGAAAACCCCACATTACTAAAAAGTTCGGGTTATAGTATACGCTGTGGAAAATAAAGTGTTGGGAACCAACGCTTATCAACCCCTTGGGGAAAAAAAATAGAAAAGAAAATTTCGCAATTTTTTACCCAAAAAGAATTGGGTTTTTTCTTAAAATAAACCTCCTCGGTTTTATGGAAGTTCATAACAAAAATTGAGCTCCACATCAACATTTTGCAAAGGGTTTTAAATCTTACTATCTATGGATTTCTTAAAAAAAAAAAACAATAGGGTTCAACGCAACAAAGAAAAAATATGGCCATTTAAAAAAAACTGCATTACTTTGATTGCTAAACAAATAAATAAGAAAACTGTTAGATATTTGTTTAAAGTATTGTTTAATATTTCATTTTACTCAACCCTTGAAACAACCCTTACCTAATGAGTACTAGCTAATTATAAATTTACTTTTACAAATTCCTCTAAAATGTGGCACAAGAATGGTTTTATGAGATAAAAAAAAATTTTAAATTTTACAAAAAAAAAAATTTTTATTAAAATTTGAGTGATAAACATAAAAATAAAACAAAAATATAATATCTTTGAAAATTTTGGGCTTATGCTATAGTTAGTCTTAGAATCAAATCAATCAGTGTTTATTGTCCCAAAATTGACATAAATTTTACAAAATAATAATGGAGCGACTTAAAATTAGTGTTAAGTCTAAAGTATATTTCTTGAAAAAAATTTAAAAGTCCAAATATTCTCGGGTGAACAATCATGTGTTTTTTTATCGGAAAACCACATTTTAAAAATTTTAAAAGAGTCTATTTACGGGTAATTTTAAAAATGAAAAACCCCGGGGCGTCTCGTGACCAAAATTCTTGGCAAGCTGGGAAAGGGGGGGTTGGAGGGGGTCTGGATCCCCCTCCGGATTTTTTATTTTTAAAAATTATATGCTTCAAGAAGTTTCGGAAAATTAAAAAATATTGTTAATTTTGAGTTTGGGTGACCTTTTTGTTCCGTGATTTTCATAAGGCACACTTGAATATATTTACCATGCCCAAGGGGAGGGGGCTTGGGGGCGAGAACATTTTACCCCCTTTTTATTTAATAAGGAGGAAAAAATTTTTCTACCCCCCGTTCCACTTCCTAAAGCAATTTTAAAATTTAAAGTAAATAAAAACTTATGTTTATATTTAAATGTAAATCAACAATATTTTTTGTTAAATTAATAGTTAAATATGCATATAAAAAAAAAAATTTTTTTTAAAAATTTTCATTATATTGCAATTTGCACAATTTGTGTTTTTATTTTTTTAGATATAATGATTTTATTCTTTCAATGATCTTTTATCACCGTATTTTTTTAGTGTTTGTAAATAAGTCATCCTCCTCCCCTTTTTTTAGAACTCTATGACTTTATGGAAGTTACTCCTTGCTTCAATTTAAAAAGCGAACCCTTTTCTTTGAAAGGAGTCAAACCAGAAGTCTTTTTGTCCCTAGTATTTTGGATAGGTTTTACTTTTTTCAATGTTAAAAAATGACTTTTACTGATTATGTTATTGCCGGAGTCGTTGCCCCCTTTCATACGCTTTTAAATTTGAATGTTTCTCTGAATTTTTTTCACAGAATATTTAACCTTTCCCACTAGAGTTTTTTTTATTGTTCCCTTGAGTAACCTCGATTTTGGGAAACGCTTATTGTGTCAAAATTTTTTCCCAGATTTCAATAAAAAAATTTATTTGTCATTAAAAAATTATTTTTTTATTTTTAAAATTTTTGAAAATTTAACAATTAGAAAAATTTTTGATGTAAATTTTTAAAAGCGTGTTTGTATTTTTATGCAATTTTTTAAAAATACTTCAAAAAAAATTTGGGTCTTTTTTTTTAATTTGGATTTGATTTAAATTTTTTTCGTCCCTTTTTTTTTCTGTTTACCCCTTTTTTTGGTTTTGAATAAATGTTTCGATACAAGCCAAAGATTTGACAAGCTTTTTTAGTTTTTTAAAACTCATTTTTAAGAAAGCGATTCCATTTGTTTTGTTTGAGTTTGAAAAAATGTGGGTAAAAACTGGGAATTTTAAATTTTTGAAATACGAACCCCTTTTGAACGAAAAAGTTTCATATACTTTGGGGAGTCTTTTTGTTTCAAACATTTCTATAGCCTTTCCCCATAGTTCTAACAATAGTTCCCTCGATTTTGGTCCCAAAAGGGGGTCTTTATCCAAAAATTTATTTTAAATGAATTTGCTTTTAGTAAGGGGGGGGGGGCAAGTCCATTTTAAAGTACTAAAAAAAAAAACTAATATTATTTACTGGCTGGGGTTAAAAAAGGGGTAATATAGCTAAACAATGAAAAACAATGCGTCGCGAACAAGTTTTTATACTTTATTTCTCCGCATTACCGATCCCATAGGGATTGTGAACAGTTGTCCCCACATCCCCAAAATGCACTAATGTTTAACTGATTAGCCAAAGCAGTGGCAGCTTTGTTTGAAGAAACTTGTTAATAATTTCACCATAGAGGAACATATCGAACATTTTCGATACTGTGAAAATTTGGGATGTTGAATTTTGTTTAATAAAAATAACACAAATTTTCGTTTTGAATTTTTTATGATTTTATTTAGTAAAAGTTTTAATCGACCAAGAAATTCTTTTTATTCCGTGTAACCAGTGAAAACATGGTGGGAACGCTAAATGTTTTAAAAAATTCCCTTAGAATAAAAGGGGTCAACAATTCCCTTAGAATAATTAAAAACTTTTCATGACCGAAATACCAGTTCTTGGGTTTCAAATAAAACGTCTATTTGGGGCTTCAAAACTTCAGATTTATTTTACCTTTTGCATTGGTTTTTCATGCCAGTGAAAGATCTACCTTTTTTTTTGGTATTTCATTTAAATGGACAAAAACACCTGCTGCAACAAACTCCACAAAAAAAAGGGAGGACGGGCGGGGTAGTAATTTTTTAAATTTTTCCCCCTTTCCCAAAACTTTCCTAATTTTTTCCAACCCTTAAATTTCTATTTGTCCCTCTGTTTTTGAAAGGGGGAAAGAGGGGGCGATGTATTTTCGTTTTTTTGGGTTTGTCTTTAACCCTTGGGGATAGCTTTGGTTTTTTTAAAAACGCAACTTTTTGTCATTTCCCACTTTATTTCCAAGCTCTTCCCTTTTCCCCTTTTAACTTGACGTCACAAATAAGAACTAAACCCGTGAGCGGGTGAAAGACGGAAAAATATAATTTAACCCCCAATATGGACTATGTGTCTTTCATAAGTTCGGTTTCAGTTTTTTGGGTGAACGGTTACAAGTGTTCCCCCGGGAAAGATGCCACATGACCAGTTCTGGGGGATTTGGTATTATGATTTAACAAATGAAGATTCTTCGCGCGTTTTGATTTTCTAAACCAATAGAATATCGTTTAAAAAGGGTCATTGTTTAAAGGGGGGAGGGGGGAGAAATGACTCTTACAGTCATTCATGATGTTTTTTTTGGGTTGTGTTTTAACATGTAGTCTCTCACACGGGATACATTTATACATTAGGGCATGGGTACAACTGGAAGTGTAGTAATACGTTGCTGCAAATCGTTTCATACAAAAACAATACTATCTATAAAAAAAAAATCAATAGACAATATTTGGACAAATATTAAAGTTTGGGGTTTACAGGGACTGGTAAGGCGAATTTTCCCATTCCTAGTGTCTTCTTGTTTTGGGGGGGAAAAAACTATGTAATAGCGCAATGGTTCTGCCAAATTGAAACGCCACTTTACAAAGAAAAACGCCAATATTGTTCAAAAACAAAACATTATTTTAAAAAAAATTGTTAGATATGCAAGTTAAACAAGTAAATTATTTTGAAAAGACTTTTAAAAAGCAAATTTGCAAAAAATTAAAAACCAAATACTATAGCAGAGTCTCTTATTTTTAGCAGCGTTTTGTGAAATAGAAAACCCGATTTTGGGCGACGAATCAAAAAAAAAAAAAAAGAAATTATGACAATTTCTTTCTGGGACGATACAATAAAAAAAAAATAGAAATAAGAATATGTCAGTTGTATTGATAAGCCCGCTAACTTTCCAAACGACATTTTGCTTTTCCAAATTGACGAGTCCCCTGACAGCGGAAAGAAAGGGTTCGTTCGTTTCGTTAATGAAAATGAAATAGTGAATCAATTTATATGCTGCAGAAATCTTATTACTGACGAAAACAAAAACAGGACAAATTATTTTATATTCTAATATGTATTTCTTGAAATTTTTAAAATTTCAGGGGGAGCTGTGTTAGGTAATTTGTACGGATGGTGCCCCAAAGAATGGTAGGCTCTATTAAAGGATTGTTACCATTGCAAAGAAAATGAACCAAACATATTTATTAACGAACTGTTTTTTGCACAGAAAATCTCTAGTTTCAAAAACATTTACGGCAACTTTTAAAAACCTGTAATAGATTAAGTTGTAAGTTAAACATTAATTCATAGACCTTTAAAAGCACGCCTTTAAATATTTTTTTTTTATATCTATGGAACTCGGTACGATATTTGCTTTTACACACTGAAATATGATGATTATCTATCCAAGGTAAAATGCTGAATTTTTAGAATTTAATAATGAATTATTAGCCTTAAGGTGCAGATACTTTTGTAAAATGCCTTCAAAGTTATATCTAGTGTGCTAAAATGGCATGTTTAGGCCGATATTTTTAATCAAATTAAATAGCGTTAATACAAGTATCAAAGGGATAAATGAAAATGTTTGACATCCACTGACAAATTGGGCAAGTTTTTCAGAAAAAATATCTCTTTGGAAAAATCGCATAGGAGATAAAATTACCCGTGATATGTTTTCTTCTCTCCACAATAAAAATGTCGAGGGAATTATTTCCGTTAGGCTTATAACAGAACATTTAACAATATTGGAAAAAAAAGAAACTGAAGTTACTTTCCTTCCTTAAATACAAACAATGACTGGATACTAAATCTATTTGGAACAGTCAATACATCCGGGTTGTAATTTTCGGTAACAAACAGAGAACCATTGGTTACCTTTTTCAACGGATCGTGCTCTAAAATTGAAACTATCTGAAATTACTTTTGAGAAATTTGGATTTTTGCCCCTCCTCTCTCTCTTCAAAGGGACTGTAAATTTTGTTAAAAGTTTCACATTATATTTTGTGTGAACATGGTTTCTCAAAGCTAATCAATATAAAAAAAACCCAAAAAACGCGAAAGACTTACTAATATAGACAAAAAAAAACGAGGTTATCTGTATCACATACAATTTCTGATATTGTTGAAGTCCGCAAAAGCCAACAAGCTCAAGTATCGCATTATGAGAAGTTATATTTTTTATAAAAGCTAAATCCATGCAAATTTTTATTGTTAGTTTTATGAAACTTACTAATGCTTTAGGTGTTCCGCAAATTTTTATTATAGTCAAAAGGGTTCCGTGTCTTCCAAATATTAATAACCACCGTCCCTTTACAAATCGACACAGAATTTGTTACTTGGCAAGGGGGTGGGGCCCTAGTTTTGTTCGAAATGTCAGACTTATTTCTACAAAAGACAGTACAACTGTGCATGCATCGATCCACTTTTAGTTTCGTCAAAGGCCTCAGACAATGGTGTTAAGCTACCTAGGAAACAGAAAAAGAGGATTTTTTTTGCTACTCAAACATGATGTACCGGATTTAAAAAGAGAGTGACAAAAGAGAAGTCGGGGCTAAAGAAAAACGAAACTTACAGTAAAAAACATACTTGTCCAATAATAAAAAATGTAGCAAAATATGGGAAAATAACGAAACAAGTTTGGGCTGCATAGTTGGCACATCTTGGGAAAGACAAGAGCAGACAGAATAAGATATCATCAAATAAAACGATAGTTTTTTAAAAGGAAATTTAACAATTTTTATAAGTTTATCTAGACTTTGATGGTTGTTTATTCAACTCATGAGGTTTCGGATAGTCTGTAAAAAAAATGATGACACGTAAGAAAATAATAAGGAATTTCAGTAAAATCTCTTAAAAGGCCCTTGGCCATGTCGAGTGCAAGTCTAAAAACCTATTTTGTGGGATAGTGGGGGGGAGGGGGGAAAGACGTGGCGTGGCTTCAAAAACCGACCAAAGTTTCCTTACGCGCCAACAAGAAAAAATGGATCCCGGGAATCGTAGATGGGCTAGCTACCGGTTGGGTTTGGGGAAAAAAATCGTACGTTTGAAAATATCATTTTTCCCTGAGAACGAGTGAAATTTTTATTTTAATTTTTTCAACAACCTTCTAAGTTTAAGTTTTAGATTTTAAATTTAATTGTTACATTTTCTTATTTTTTTTTTATGACCCGGGCCCATTTCTATTGAAAAATGTCAATTTTATAAACTTTTGATCATTTTTAAAAAATTATAGGGGAGGTGTGTATATAAAAGTTAACTTAATCAACATGCTTTATTCTTAAACCCAAAAGGTTTCCGAAAAGAAAATTGCAAAAAAATAAAAAAATTCTTGAAGAAAACCCATTTGTTCCCAAGGCTCTGCTTTTGGAAAGGGAAGGGGGCCCAAACCCACTTTAATAGCATACACTTTCCCGGGATCAAAAAATTTACCGTTATTAAGATGTATTCGTTTTATGGATATATTTATATATTAAACCCTTGTGCTTGAAAATATTATCCCAAAAATAAAATGAACGGGTAGGCCTTTTATGTGTGCAGGTGCACAGTAAAATTTGAAGTACCGAAAATTTCTTTGAGATTTTATCTAACTTTACATAAAAGAACCCAAAAAAGTCAGTAGTGTAATCCCCACAATTTAAAGTTGTTTTAAAGCAGAAAAGGCCCAAAATAAAACCCCTTCTCTGATATTTACGATCTATCTCGTTTAATAAATGTAAAAAATATTTTTATTATAAATTTGTTATTTTTAAGATTTTTTTAAAAAACCCTTTTGGGCCCTTTTATTATAAATTAAAATTTTTTATAAGGGGTTTGGTTAGTGCTCGGCTTACCCCAACCCCTTGATGCTCCCCAATCACCAAAGACTGCAAATTTATGACCTTGGGTATTTTGTTTTATGTAAAACCTCTGTTTGCGGTACCCCGTCATTTTTTTTTTAAAAATCTCCTAAAAACCTGGTGGGTTTAGTCAATGATCTGCAGTTTTGTTGTTTTTTTGTTATGCCATTAAAAAAATTTTTTTAAGTGGAAAATTTAAACATTTAAATTTCTTTATTTTGATTTATTTAGCGTATATTTTGGGAAATGTACTTATAAAGTTAGAATATGTAGTTGGCTGTAACGGTGGATTTTCAAGCAAAGATATAGATAAGTCAAAAAAAGAGATAATATGGGAGTAAAAGGGGAGGGGGGACACGAAATTTCCCAATATAGCAAAGGGGGTAAGGAGAAATAATAAATGTTTTAGAATCATTGTTCGAGAAGCACCCCTATTAAATTTTCTTCCTGGGAAGAATCCCCTTTCTTGATCTTGCCCATTGGTGGTTGATAGTCTTCGACCCCCCCCCCCCTCCCCCTCCCTGCAAAATTCTAGAGAACAGCATGCCTTTTAATTTTTAAACAGGGTTCACCACTGTGTTTTTGGTAAGACCCCTCCTGTTTTACAAACAGGAGTGTGGTTTGATTGCCCTTTTTGGCAACCTCACTCCCCTAAAACACATACCACTTTTGCAATCTTTGTTCTCGTTCATTTTAGATTTTTGTGCAAAGATTTTAATTTATTCCTTAATCACAATCTAAATTTGCTAATTTAAAGGTAAAAAAAGAAAAGGGGCCCAAATTTTGAGTAATGTCACGAAACTTAAGGTTTTTTCTAGTTTTCCCATGTTTTTAAAAATTTTTAGTATTTTTTCTGTTGATTCCCGGTAGAATTGGGGAAATTATGGGGATCGGCGAAAAAACCTAATTCAAGATTTTTATAGTTGTCGAAATTTCATTAACCCCTTTAATCAAAAAGTTTTTGATCAATCCCTTTTCAAAATTTGGGTCTAGCAATTTTTATTTAAATTTGCATCCAAAAAACCACTTAATATTTTAAACAAAAATTTCGCAAAAATAATTATTCTGGAGAAAAAGCCTTAGGGAAAATACCTCACAACGATCTATCTCATTTTGATTAAAAAGTTAACTCTTTGGGGATATGAAATAACCTATCATTGCAAAAGGGGTGTAGCTATTAAAAATACCGAAAAGGCTGGAAGATCTTTTTTAGTGGATAAAAAGGGTAAATTTAGAGTGGCCCCTTAGTTATAATTTCAAATTTTTTGTCTCAAACAGTTTAAAAACACTGTTAATTTTTTTAATGTAAAAATTTAAAAAACCCCCCCTTTTCTAAGTGCGTCTATTAAATTGTATGTTTTTGTTCTTGGTTAAAATTTTTATTATGCTTGAAAATTAAAAAAGTAGAAACCTTTTAAATTTAATCTATGATTTTTCATTTTATTTGGTTTGGGGTGTTTAAAAGCAGGGGGATCTATTAAAAAGTATTTTTAAAATTTATTTTCCCAAATTGACAAATAGGTTTTAAATTTCCAAAATTTTTATTTTTTATTATTATTATTAGCACCGCGTCTTAATACCGGTTCGGGGTTTTACGCCCCTTAAAGCTAATGTTTTAATGGTAGGGTGATTGTGAGATGAAATGAAGGGCCTACAGTTTAACGTGGAATCCGAACCCCGGGGGGTGGCCTGGGACTCCCCAATTTTACAAGTGTTTGTAAAAGGTGAAAGGGAAGGGGTTTGGGGAATAAAAAAATCTTTGCCCGGGAAACCCAGGATTGAACCCCGGCCCCAGCACAGAAGTCTGACCCCCTTACCCCCAGACCAAGTTACCCTATAAATAGAGTATTTAAAAAATTAAAAAAATATATGTTAGTAATGGGGGGCATGCCAAAGAGCATTGTATGTATTTGAAAAATTTTTTAAAAAAAATTTGGGGTTTTTTTTTAGTTTTTGATATCACCCCTTTTAATAAGTTGTATTTAATTTTAAATTTAAATTACTGTATGTGTCCCTGCTATCTAACTCTAGGAATGATCCGTTCATTTGACCGCCAAGCCTCCTTTAAACTACCCTATGTCTTAAATAATTGTTTGTTGGGTAACTTATATAATATTATTTGACTTATAATACACTTTGGTGAGTAAAAAAAATCATATATTTAGTATATTTTTACCCACTTCGGTGGTCGCATGATCAAACGCGCTAATCTCGTAATAAATTAGACTGCCAATGACGCGGAGATCAAGGTTCGATACTCAGTCGAGTGCACTGAGGTTGTTTTCCACTCTCTCTCCACAGCAAATGCGGCTATACGTCCTATAAATATAAACCTTCCTAATCCCTAAAACCATTAAGTAATTAGTACGTAAGCGTATAAACCAAATACCTTATGAAACTAATACGGACAATCGGCTACTTTTCGTGTGAATAAGCGAAGGTGCTGCTCTCTCACGGCCCGGTGTTTCGAATCATTTGCGTTAACATAGACCGCGATGGCTAAATTATATAAATGATTTAAAAATTAGTTTTTCTGGTAGAATCATAGCTACTACCCAAATAATATGGCTGGTGGTATATGTGCGATATATAATTGTTACAATCACAGCATTTCAAACTGTTATAAATCGTATTCTCGATTTCCAAGAGACATCACCATGTAAGTAGACTTTGTTAACATTTTTTATTACAAACTGTATTACTTTGTATGATAGGTTTGTGAACAATACTTTATATTTGTATTTGTATCCAGTAGATCATAAATCGCACAACAAAGTACATATTAAGATAGAGTGTACCAAAACCAATTAAAATACTGGTTACACATTTTCAAACAATAAGAACGGGACGGGACTTGCACATTTTCCCTCCATGCAAATGCTGGTGTATTTCCTCTAAATTCAAACATTCATCACTACCCGCCTCGGCGGCGTAGTTAGCTAACGCGCTGTTTCATGTTGGGCTAGACTGCCGAGGACAGGGAGATTGAGGTTCGAATCTCAGTCGGGTAATTGGAGGTGCTTTTTCCTAAATGATTTTCCACTCTCCTTTCACGCACATACTGTTCACTTCCTCTATATCAACCTTCCCAATTCCTGACCCATTAGCGTAAATAGTACTTAAGCGTATAATGCTAACGCGTAGTAAGAAGTGTGCCAAACAAAAAATAAATTCTCATTCCTAATATGTTAGCATACATAGTTATAAATAAATAGCAAAAAAAAAGTTAATGAGATATGTGAAATAATATAATATAGTAAATTTTTAAGGTAATAATGTGCTAGACTTGAGTAAATTTAAATCCTCCCCAAAATTAATTTCTCCTACACCTATGAATTCTATTAAAATAAATTTAGTGACATAGAAATTAACCAGCGAGGAGGTGGAGCCCCTATCACCACCCTTTAACTCATGGCCACAATTCTATACCAGACAGTTTTTATAATGAAAATTAAGTTGTGTCAAATGCAAACAATTTCGCGGAAAATAATCTTTCCAGTTTTGTAAATTCAAAAATTCATGAAGGTAGATTTAAAAAAAAATCAAAATCGCCCCCTCATCTAAGTGTAAGGACTCATTCCCCTGCCACCAAACATAACGATTCGTTGGTATGTATAGTAGTTAGTAGAGGAAAACATAATTTAAAAAAAAATCTTCAACGGGCACTACTAATCCATATTTCCAGGGCCTGGGACTCAGTATAATGGCCCGGGTTTCCAAACCAAATAAAAATTTCACAAAATTTTGAACTGCTAGTGAGAGTAAATCCTCAAAATTGCTCCTTTGTTAAAACAAAATTATACATGGGACGACAAATCAACGTTATTTGCACTTGTTTTAATAACTTTTAAAACTGCTGTTGACGGTAAAACATTAATAAATTAAACTATTTTAATATAATGACTGATGTATGTGTTTCAAACTAGCCCTTTACAAAATATTCTATTATAATTAACTTTTCATTTGTGCACTTGAGTTTCGCGTTAATATGCAACACCGCACCGTTAGGTAGCAGCACTCTAGTTCTTCGCACTTGCATCTGTGTTATTACTATAGGACTGTCCAGTATTAGTTTCATAAGGTTTGGTATAACCCTAGCGGGTAGTAAGACGCGGAGGTAAAAAGGTGTCTGTTTGAAAGGGTCACCAGCCTCCCTCTACCTCGAAGGATGGTAAGCGATCGAGTTTGATCTGTGACCCGGTGCCAAAAGCTATTGTCTCTCACTTTTCAAAGTCGTGACAAAAGGTTTATTGCTTTGACCTTCGCTCATTTCGTAATTTTCAAACCAATATTTATATATCTAGATTATCGTAAGGTGTTTTGTGCCTACACTATATTTAAAATGTCATCATATCGAGTCAGTTGTGTCGGACGAGTATTTATTTTTATTAAAGGTTTATTAGATTTTAAAAAATTGGGGGGTGGGGTTAAGGTAAGTTTTGATCCCCTAACTTAGCAATGTATCTTATGAGACATACCAATTATTTTAATGAGTAAAATTATCATAAAACACATTATTTTTGCTTTTAATATGTTTCAATACATTATAGCTAGCGTTTATTTATGATATTTTTTTTTAAAAAGGGCCATTTTTAGGTTTTATTTTGTTCGTGAAATAATTGCAAAATGGGTGTAAATTTATCTCATAGGATAGTGTGTATCCAACTTAAGGGTTAATAAAAGTCAAAACCAGAATGAATTTATAAACTGTAAAATGAGGGAGAGGGGGATCATAGATATTATATTGAATGGAGAAACATTTGCGTGCGCTGTTAGGCGTAATTTTTCCTTAACGCGCGTCCTTCTTGCCAATTCCTTAACTAACGCCCACCATACCCCCCTACTCTCCCACAACTTAGCAATAATATGATAATAATATTCTTCTTCTAAAGATCGAGAGTGATCTTCCTCTGAAAATGTTGTGGGGGAAAAAAAGAAATAAGAGTCAACTGTGATAGTATAACATCAAAAAGTCTTCACATTAGAGTACAAACTGAAATGATATTGGTTTGGATCAATCTAAAATATATAAAAAGTCATGGATGAAGGTAATTTTTCTTTAAAGTAATATATGTAAATTATCTTTTTATTATTCATCCATGAAGAAACACGCGCTTCTCAGAATAATATGAAAAGGATTTCACCACTAAAATATATTTTATACAATTTTTCCTGTTAAGAGGAACAACTCCGCATTTGGCAAAGACGCCATTTCTCTAAACCAATAAGAAGCTAGCCTTCACAACACCTGTCACCAGGAATCTTTATTTAGTTAGTTTTTCACTGTTGACGAAGGGAGCAAGAGGAAAGGGGTATGTCATATATAAAAACGTTTGTGCGTATCAACCAGGGACCACTCGCATAAACAAATCAGCCAAAACTTCCCACTGCTGTCAATGACTCTATTGGCAAGTGGGAGGTTGGGGCAACAGGGAAACCCATTTCAACAGGGATCCCACGAACAAGCCACACACAGCGGAAGCCAAATACCCCCGCAGACACCACAAGTCTGTAAGAGCTACACACTGGCAGTCACAAATCTAACACAGAATAAAATTAACTTACATCACAAGTGTGAATTGATATGAAATATTTATTTGGACTATGTATAAGTAGTTAACAGATGTCATTTAAATAAACCGTGTGTGAATCAACAGACATCAAAAGTCTCTTTCTTAATTCAATTAAATATACGATTTAATTAATACTCAACCACGGAGCTATAGACAGCTGGTTAAACGGTATCTTTTCCGTACAATGATGATAGGCGCTCGACCACGGAGCAAGAGACAACCTAAACATCGTCACAGCATTATTATATCTGGGAATTAATCCGTAGTGTTCAATCGACGCCCAAAACGCGGCTCGATTAATTTCAATAGTGTTACAAAACTTATTGTCAGAGTCTCAATAGCTGACTGTTTTACGTTCATCGTTGTGCCACAACAAATGCCTTGTATTGAGCTCACCTCAAACTCAGTGAGACTTCAGGCAAGTCTGAAAAATAGAATTTGGCAGTTGGCATAACTTTTCATGGTTGAATCCGTCTGCGAATGTGATATAAAACCTCACTATGTGTGACTTGTGTAGTTCCCACTTGCAAATCTATCCTTTAATTCTTGAACAAGGCAGTCAATGAATGCATAACACAATACGATCCTGTAATGCATTTCTGGGTTTGTGTCAAATATTTCGCATCTTTGAGTTTGTCTTGCATTTATCCTTGGTATTTTTATTTATATTATTACTATCCGATGAAAATCTGGCAGACTTTTGAAAAGTGCCAGTGAAGTTCGCCTCAGTTCTGCAATTCTGGCTTGCTACTACTGTAGCTTTTGCCATTCCTCCAGTTGACGATGTCTAACTTTGGGATTTGAAGCCGTCTTGACAAGAGTAGGTTAATTTCATCACATTAACAATTACATCCAAAGCAAGACTGAACTGTGAGTTTATATTGAGTAGTACAACTCTTGGCTTTGACAGAGCTTCACCAGTGCTCAGCTCTATTGCTTCCTCTAAAAATGAAATTACCGCAGTAATCACATCCTTAAACCCCTAAAAAAGCTCCATGACGTTCAACCCAACGAGCTTTGCAGAGGGGCAAGAGGACATCTTCAGTCACACCTGGAAAGTGTTATTGTATTTTCTTCTTTAATAACTCTAAACGTTTTGGCGAGATCCTTGCAAAATTAGTAATTTCTTCAACAATGCCAATCATGTTTCTCAAAGCTTAACCTTGACCCCACAGGCTTTTACCAGAGTTCAAGCCCAGCTTCATACCCACAAGTAATTAGCCTGTACTTCCACTTCAGAAATTAATATACACCTCATTGGTTGTCAACACAGCCCTCACCCTCCACTTCCTAAGAGGGGGCCCGTGCGCACTTTGCCCTCTCTCAAATTTGCGCTTGGTCAAAGCTAGAAACATGTTCCTTAAAGTAAAGATTATTTAATGATGGATTAAATAGCTAAGCTATTGTAATTAATTTTTAATTATAGTTATAGTCGCATCTAAATATCTTATTCTTTAAATTGAAAAATGGCACTTGGGAAAGGGGAATTGAACTCGGGACCTTTGGTTTATAACCAGTTTCTACCACTGAGCTATCCAGGAATCGTCCCATGCTCAGGGCCCATTATTCTCTCACTTTTTAAGGCAGAGTCTGTAATGACATGCAGTTATCGTCAACTACAAATTGTGTCAGCTAAGATCACGAGCTATCAATAAGGCACCCACCTTCGACTCTGTGGTTGACTTTTTGCTGCCAACAGCAAAACTACAGCTGTACGACGTGCACATCATATGGTTCATTCCATGTACGGGGTCTTTTTAAATTTAAGAATAAAAGATAATGTAGTTTAAAAACAAGGCACTTGTATATGTTAAAAAAAAAAAAGCTACCGTTAAAACGGCCAGCTACCGACCGTCCTTTTTAGTGTTAATTTGAACAAACTATTATTGTTTCTTTGGGCCCTTTGGGCAAAAACAATCAGAACACCTTTAGAAATTATTTCAAATATTTTTAAACCAAACTATACATTATTCTAAAAAGAATCAACTATCAAGTAAAAACCAATGAAAACATAATTAACAAGAGTGGTTCAAACTGTGAATACGGCCTCTCCTAAATAAACAACGTGAGAATATGCAAATTATCGTTTGGGGAAGAAACAACTAAACATAATTTCGGGGCAACTACCCAAATAGTAGGAAAGAACTAAAATTTAAAAAACAATAAAATTTCCATTTTAGAGCGGGATAAAGTAAAAATTGCCCCCAACCCCAAATGCATACATACAATACATATAGCCTGTGAACTTATCAAAAGGGACCAAACTAAACGTTTTCAGGAACAAATGAACACACAAAATGAAACAATAAAAAATGTCAGTAGATATGTAAGACAATGTAAAGTTGTCATTTCAATCCAACCATACCATTGTGACCCAAAATACAAAAGGAACAATCTTAAAGGGAACAGCCCGTAAAAAAAAACTACAATAAACTAATACAACCATAAAAATATTGATTGTTAAAATTAAAGGCTATCGAAAAGTTTCTTATAACATAATTTAAAAAATAGGTGGGTCCACCTCTGCAGTAGATAGTCCACAGCCTCCGGGCTTTCATGCACAACTGCAACATGTAAAGGTTGTTGCCCACGTGGTCCTTGATGTTGAGATCTGCAACAAAGCACGTCATTACCAATCACAAGTACTACACTTAGCACCAAGTTCAACTGATAGAATTACAACTACCCTTAGCCTTTGACGAGAATATATCCTTTGTGGCGGGGTAATAATTAGTTTGTTGGAGAAGCTGCAAAGTTTGGACATAACGTAGATTACGACAGATCAAGCCCCCAATTTTGTGTTAACAAAAATGTTGTTTAATGAACAGAAGGATGTTTTTTTAAACTGACCTCCTCCATGTGCATCTATAAACTGCAAGATGTTAGTTTGTTCCTGGGGCCCCGTTGTGGGGCCCGCTGCCCTCCCTTTGAATCTCTGACGCGCAGTCTAGAGGGCTCAGCCTGAAACAGTCGACCGAAGTCCTCGATGTTGCCGCTCTCGCCGCCTGTAAATCCACAAAAACACATTTAAATATTGTACAAAGAACGTTCACCACAAGGCTAGAAGTTAGTTACCCCCTGGTAGGGTTGGTTTGGGGAGAGTATTACATAAAATCACCCTGAGTACTCCATGGGAAACCTGGTATTGTAGTGTATTATGGATCACCCCGTGTACTCCATGGTTACCCTTGGTTGTAGTGTATATGGATCACCGTGTACTCCATGGTAAACCTGGTAAATTTTAGTGTATTTGGATCCCTGTGTACTCCATGGTAAGCCCGGTATTGTAGTGTAAATTTTGGATCACCCCGTGTTCTCCATGGGAAACCCGGGATTGTAGTGTATTATGGAAACCACCCGGAATGTGGTACTCCCCCCTGGTAAACCTGGTATTGTGTGTATTATGGATCACCCTGTTACTCCATGGTAAACCTTTGGGATTGTAGTGTATTATGGATCACCCTGTGTACTCCATGGTAAACCTGGTATTGTATGTAAATTATGGATCACCCTGTGTACTCCATGGTAACCTGGGATTGTAATGTATTATGGATCATCCTGTTACTCCATGGTAAACCTGGTATTGAGTATTAAAGGATCACCCTGTGTACCCTTCCATTTGGTGGAACCCTGGTAATTGTTAGTGGATTTTATTAAAGGATCACCCTGTGTCTCCATGTAACCTGGTATTGTATGTATTATGGATCACCCTTGTGTACTCCATGGTAAACTTGGCCTTTTTAGTGTATAAATCCATGGTACGCTTGTTATTGTTCATTAAAGGTCACCCTTTTATCTAGGTACTAGGGGGAAGGGGTACAGTGTCGTTCTCACAGTTTACTGCTCCTGGTTAGTCCCTGGTCGGGAAACCGGTGGGATTGCTTAACCTTATCTTAGCCTTAACCAAGGAGATACGGACCAAATAACTGTACAGTCGAGGACACAAAGAAATCCCCAAGCCTGAAATTGAGGGTCTAGGGTACAGTTTGTGTTTTATAAACAAGGCTTTTAGGCCTAAAAACGCTAGAAAAACGCATCAGATACTGATAGTTTCATTGATAGACTCAATAGTGTCGCAAAAATTATTGTATTTGTAGAGAATGATGTTACTTTATTTGTTTTATTAGACCCGACTACTCGTGAAGGGATAAGAAGGAGACCACATGTGTGTTCCTCCCGGAGCATTCAAACGCGTTGCGGGTGTCCATATTTATCTATAATAAATTTCCTACAGCAAATAAAATCGTATTTAACAGTGTCTCCCAGAACATTAGAGGATTATTGAGGAGTGTTTAAGGGTTTTGAAGATTCAGGGTTGCCATTAAACATAAGAAATACCCAAAGTGTGAGGTTATTTCCCCTTTTTAGTAGGGGCCCTTAATGGACCTATGTAGTCGGTCTTCCCCGATAACTCAGCCACTGGGACAGACAGGAGGGAACCAGAGTGTTTTTGGGTCGTTCGGCTATCTTGAGGGATACGTCATGTTGTTGAGGAATGTTTGGAAATCTTTTGTTCACAAGGCTCGGACCCAGTTAACAGGTAACAAATCGTGCGAGAAGAAAGAGAGAGAGAGAAAGTAGTTTCGGGGAATCCTCTTCAAGATTTAAAAAATTCTATTCTTGTTCGACAATTAAATTTTGGTTTCCCCGCTTTCCTACTCCCTGGTCATGTTGTACGCATATATCTAATAACGCTAGTGTGTTAAGGGATGAGTATTGGGTAAAATTTATAAGAAATATACCCGCATTTGTATAAGCGAGAGTGAGGGAATAATTTAATTTAAAAAAAAAATTCCCCTCAGAACATTTAAACGGGATTCTAGCCCCGATCTCCCCGTCATCTTCAGTCTAGTCTACCGCGAGTGTGACGCTTTTTTATCAGTTAAATAGGAAACAAAGCATGTTGATAAAGGTACTGGTGAGCACGTCGTCTGAATGTTCAGCTCACAGTCTGGTTTACGGGAGGGAAAATGTTGAGGCTTTTGTCGTACGCTCACGTTTTACTGCTCGTCCGAATTATAAAAAATATTTACACTAGTATTAAGAATAGGAAAGGTGCAATTTAGATTAAATGTACTCACATTTACGTGGAGGAAGAAAATGAAAACAGATTAAAAACAAACCTTGTTATATATCGACCAGGATTTGAATCCCCCACACATAATCCTAATTGCTTGGATTAAAAGGAGTAATCTCTCAACAGTGACTTGTGACCTTGACCAAGTTACGCCATTGGTGTGGAATATGTTGTAAGGGCCAGTCCAGAGATTTCGTGCATTTTCTTCTATGTAGGATGAGTGATGGAGGGGAGGGAGAACACTGAGGAGCGAGGGTGTAAGCGAAGAGGAGGCTGAAAAAAAAAAAAAAAGGGGCCCCAGCCAAACCCAAACCCTTTCACCCTCTTTCTGGGTCAGCGCTGGTGACTCATTTAGAAAGTACAACTTTTCTCCTTACAAGGCCCTTTGAATAAATTTTTTTTATTTTTTGTTGTCAAACCTATTAAAACAACTTTTAAGTTAAATGATTTTTTTTATTAATGAATTTAAAAAAACAAAAAAATTTTAAATTTTAATAGATACACATCGTAAAAATCCCTTTCTGTAAGATAGATTTCAGTTAGATGATGCAAGCAACCACAATCTGTCGTAAACTGAGAAAATAATCAAATTTTATTGATTTGTTCCTTGGGACAATGACACAAAACTTTCCCTTTTTTCAACATCATCGGCAACCAAACATCGACACTTGACTACCAATCTCACTACCTTAGATCAATCGGTAGCGTGTCTGTCTACTGACCTATGGTTTCCCGGTTTAAATCCTGAAAGAGCCGAAAAAATTTATCATGAGTGAAATGTGGGTATTCCCTTTCCCACATTTGTACTAACGCCCGGGCTGATGTGGGATTTTTTCTAGATTTAATTTAGTTAGTAAGTCGGTGTGCTAATTAGTCAGTTCGCTTTAAAAGTGCGTGTTTTTATATTATTTTTAAATTATTATTATTATTTTTATTATTTATTATTATAGCACGCGTCTTACACCCTTTCGGGTTATACGCACTTACGCTAATGTGTAAGGGTTAGGGTGATTGTGAGATGAAATGAAGGACCTACAGTTTAACGGGGAATCCGAACCACGGTGGGGCCCGGCATTCCCACATTCACAAGATGTCTTGTCAAAGGTGGAAAGGGAAGGTTTGGAATCAGATAAATCTGTGCCGGGAACGAGGATTGAACCCCGGCCGCCAGCATAGAAGTCTGACACCTTACCCTAGACCACCAGGTCACCAAGTGCGTGTTAAATACCACAAATTGAATTAATTTTTTTTTTTTTCCACTGATGATCGATGTGTTTTCCTACTTCTCTTTTCCCTTGTATAATAAAGCGAGTAGCGACGCTAGGGCGTACAGAAATGATAACACCCAACACTTTCTATTGAATTTTAGACTCTGCATTTCCACCAACTTGACGACAAAAAAAAAATTCTCTTTAACCAAGTGGCTGATTGATCAGAAAGTGAAAGATTTATATAAAAAATCCTTACTCTTTTGTTATTTTTCCCCCCTAAAAGTAATGGAGAAATAACTTTCGCATTTTTTTTCAAGTACTTAACCCCTCAATCAAAACTTTCGTTATTTACGAATATTAAATATCATTGCCCTGTCAAGATGAAAAAACAACACGCAATACCTCAATTCCAGGAAACTCTTCCAATCGAATTAATAAAGGTTAAAAAATACGTTTCCCCAAATATGCGCGTGTATTTCGCAGATTACAAGTACCATAGGTATATAATATATTACAAATTACATTCAAGGAATTTTTTAAAAAATGACCTTGTGATCTATAAAGGTCACCAAAATAGTGTATTTCAATGGGGGTGGAGCGGGGTTGCAGGGGGAGGGACAAAGTTTTCCTTTTTTGAATGAAACCGAATCGTATGGATGAAATATTCCCGAAGCCAAACGTTTTATATTTTTATTTATTGTTCTATGTTTAGAATTTTTTTTTAGATTTATTTAATTTAAGACTAATATTTAACAATAATTTACAAAAATGTTTATTAAAAAAAGTTAAATATGTTTTGCCCTGAGCTGATAAATCAAGTTTTAAGATTTTTGCAATTTGAGCACAAAGAGACCGTCCTCACCTTTTAGCCTTTTTCGTTAACCTAAGCAGGTTTGCACAGCTAGAAACAGACCTGCTTACGTGCCCCCATGGTTTAAGGCATCACTCTAACAATAGACTAAACTGCCGATGACAGGGAAAAACGGGGCTCGAATCCCGGGTTTGGGTGTGCTGAGGGTGGTTTTTACAAAATTTTGTTCCACTCTCCCTCCATGCGAATTGCGGTAACTTCCTCTTTTTTAAAACCTTTCCCCATCCCTAATTCACTAGCGAATTTAGTACAAAGTATAGATGAATGTGTAAAAATGTTTGAAAAAAATAAAAAATAAAGGTCGAATAAAACGCCCACGTGGGTGTTAGCCGGAGTCTTCTTTAGAAAACCGGAATTGAGCCCAATGAAACCTTTCACAATATTTTTAAAACTACAATAAAACTTGAAAAATTTTTAAAAAAAAAAAAACCTATTGATTTAATGTCTTTGTTGCAAGGTAAATACAGCTTCCACTCTTATATGGGGTTTCTGGTTACGCGTACATAAATCCTCCTTTTTGGGGCCATCAATTAAAAAAAAAAAAAAGTTCACATTGGGACAAAAAACAAATATTTGTTTTAAATGTAAATTATTTTTTTCCAAAGCAGTCTTTTTTTTTCAACGCGTCTCTTTTTCCTTTTGGGTTTTAAAATTTACGCTTGTGTTACAAAACCCAATTATCAAGGACTAGGGCGGTTGAATATAAAGGAAATTACCCACATTTTTTTGGATGAATGAAAAAAACCCTTTTAAAAACCACCCTTATACAACCGACCGGATTTTGGCTCGATCTCACTATTCCCCACAATCTAGTTCAATGGTTTTTAACCTTTTAATCACGGGGCACTTTTTAATTTTAAGAAACTTGAATTGGGAAGCCGGCCTCCACCGGTTCGGGTTCCACTTAACGTAGTCCTTCATTTCATTCACAATCACCCTACCTTTCACATTTGCTAAAATCGTATAACCCAATGGTATAAACGCGTGCTAAAAATAATTAAAAAAATTATTTAAAAATAATAAAAAAAAATTTTTAAAAAAAAAAAAAAAGAAAAAAATTTTGTGTACACCTGTGTCCAGGGTCATTTCCCCCTAAAAATATTAAAATTTTATTGGTTTAGAATCAACGGTGTACAAAATTTAGTATCAACATCACCTACATAGCCCATGGGTTTTTTTGCTGACCCACGCTTTAAAAAATTACCAGACCAAAAATTTTGTACCCACGCCGAACCATATGATCGCAAAAAAACAGTTTTTAACAGCTGTCAGTCACACCAAAGAAGCCACGGGACTTTTCTGAGAACTTGTCATGTGTCATTTCATCCTCTTTTACCGGGAAAACTTTTAACCAGTTTTACGGAACACAAGTTTGAACCCCTGGGGTAGTCTGTTCAGAGTGACGACTTGAAAAAACCATGAACCCCGAACAGTAATTATTGTTTAATTTTGTAAATGGTACTACAGATCTGGGGTTACCCCAATAATAAAACCCTTTTTGCCCAAAACCTCCTTGGAACAGTTCCTGTCATTAGTAGGAAGTAGATCTGGGTGAAACAACAGGAAGTGCGTCACATTCCCTCGAGTCGTTTCCCGGAACAATGCCAGGACCCGCATTGCTGTAAGAGCAGTCTTGATTCTCCTCGTAGGGGGCCACGGTTGTAACGATTACATTTACACATCTCTTATGTCCGATTAATAAAGATAGTCAGATTAAAACACAACATAATAATATTATATTTTGTTCAATTTAAATTATATTTCTTAGTAAATATCTACATGATGCAACATTCTTGTCTGTCTCTATTGACCACCCAAGTAAAATCTTCTCGGAGGACAAGGGGGAGAGACGAGGAAGAATGCATACCGTTACTCGAATATTCTAGAAGCAAAACCTTCCTAAACAATCCTGTGATAAGCGGAGGTGAGGACACTCGCCTAATAGTCGCCAAGCATCATGGACCTGCGTTCGTCGAGGGAAAACATGTTTTTTTATTAATCACCGAATATGAAACGGGACAGTAATTATTCCACGTCGGTCACTAGATTGGACCAATCTTGATCCAATGACATTTTAATCATCCCAGTCTCTATAAGAAGTGAAATAGCAGCGCATGTGATATCGAATCGCGAATTCACACTGTTCAATACAGCAAGGACGCTGAATACATAGTTTATTAAATTTATATAAGTGATTTCATTATAGCCTGACAACAAATCACATCAATCTATATCAGTATAGGCCTGCTATCAAAACGCATGAATCGTGAATAGCGAAACGAGTTGATACAAAATGTAGCGCCCTCCACGAGCCATGAAGTGTGAACACAGGGTTCCACACCCAAAGCGGCCATTCACGCACTGCCCTTTAAACCAGTGTTACGCCAAGTTCACGGTACACTTAACAAGCCTTTTTTTTTTTTTTTTGCGACACACCTTTGTTTTTGGGTGCGCACCGCGGCACCAGAAAATGGATTCAGCACCCAGTACAATGGTGAGCACGGAAATAATATCTAGGAAAGTAACTTCAAATGTTACAAGTGTAAAGTTTGAAGATCTTTCACTGTGCGGGATTCTTTTAACATTGGAAACATTTCTTTGAAACCATTGTAATTTGGGTAAACCATGACTCTAACTTCGCGCGAAATCTTTGATTTTGTTAGATTCATTAAAAATATTAGTAAATAGGCTACGAGTAAGTAAGAAATGCAGATGGCGCACGGCTGCCGCTTATACGGACTTTATTAACGTCTTACCGAACAGCGTTGCTTTTGGCTGTGGCTGCACGCACACTTAATTCGCCGCCGCGCACACAGTGTGCTGTGACACACAAGTAGGAAACCATAGATAAGGAGTTAGGTATAGAAAACACCACTCTATAATGTTGGCAAGTAGAACCACGTCGCAAGCGCTCGCGCGTTAGTGTCGTGAACTAAAAGATTCGAAGCGGAACGTTTACATTTGGAACACAAAACATTTTATATGCGGATTGTTAATCAATCAATTCTTATATTAAATTAAATCAAATGTAGCTAAATCCATTATTTTATAAATAAACCACATTATAAAATGTAAAATCTAGATAATATAGCTAAACTTTAAAATAAACAACACATTTCTAACAAAACATAGCCTAAGGGCGAATTTTGCATGGACTTCACACTTACTTTTCCTCTGCAAGCTGCTCCTAACAATAGTGCCCCAAACTAGTTAACGGATCAGCATGCAAACATAATTTCAAACACGGTCTGTTTAACTACCATACATACAGTACATGAAAGTATAATACTTTCCTTTTTGCGTCCCGAAGGGGGATTTT
>JBCFYV010002021.1:5000-59097 GCA_039000515.1 Timema cristinae
GTTGCAACTCTCTTCTCTCACTCCTTAGCTAGTGGTGAAGTGTAGAAGCAGAAGAGGGGAGTAGGAGAAAACGAAACAAGCGTAAACGTAGAACCAGAAGCTGCAGGCGTTGCAATCTCTCTCTCACTCCTTAGCTAGTGGTGAAGTGTAGAAGCAAGAAGAGGGGGAGTAGGAGAAACGAACAAGCAGCAAACGTAGAATCAGACTGCAGGCGTTGCAACTCTCTCTCACTCCTTAGCTAGTGGTGAAGTGTAGAAGCAGAAGAGGGGGGGTAGGAGAAACGAACAAGCAGTAACGTAGAACCAGAGCTGCAGGCGTTGCAACACACACACTCTTTTCTCTCTCATCCTTAGCTAGGGTGAAGTGTAGAAGCAGAAGAGGGAGTAGGAGAAACGAACAAGCAGTAACGTAGAACCAGAGCTGCAGGCGTTGCAACCTCTCTCTCTCTCACTCCTTAGCTAGTGGTGAAGTGTAGAAGCAGAAAGGGGGAGTAGGAGAAACGAACAAGCAGTAACGTAGAACCAGAGCTGCAGGCGTTGCAACTCTCTCTCCTCTCCTTAGCTAGTGGGGAAGTGTAGAAGCAGAAGAGGGGAGTAGGAGAAACGAACAAGCAGTAACGTAGAACCAGAGCTGCAGGCGTTGCAACCTCTCTCTCTCACTCCTTAGCTAGTGGTAAGTGTAGAGAAGAAGAGGGGGAGTAGGAGAAACGAACAAGCAGTAACGTAAACAGAGCTGAGGCGTTGCAACTCTTTTCTCTCACTCCTTAGCTAGTGGTGAAGTGTAGAAGCAGAAGAGGGGAGTAGGAGAAACGAACAAGCAGTAACGTAGAACCAGAGCTGCAGGCGTTGACAACCTTTTCTCTCACTCCTTAGCTAGTGGTGAAGTGTAGAAGCAGAAGAGGGGGAGTAGGAGAAACGAACAAGCAGTAACGTAGAACCAGAGCTGCAGGCGTTGCAACTCCTCTCTCACTCCTTAGCTAGTGGGGAAGTGTAGAAACAGAAGAGGGGGAGTAGGAGAAACGAACAAGCAGCAACGTAGAACCAGAGCTGCAGGCGTTGCAACTCTCTCTCTCTTTACTCCTTAGCTAGTGGTGAAGTGTAAGCAGAAGAGGGTAGTAGGAGAAACGAACAAGCAGTAACGTAGAACCAAGATGCAGGCGTTGCAAACACACTCTCTCTCCACTCCTTAGCTAGTGGTGAAGTGTAGAAGCAGAAGAGGGGGAGTAGGAGAAACGAACAAGCAGCAACGTAGAACCAGAGCTGCAGGCGTTGCAACTCTCTCTCACTCCTTAGCTAGTGGGAAGTGTAGAAGCAGAAGAGGGGGGGTAGGAGAAACGAACAAGCAGTAACGTAGAACCAAGCTGAAGGCGTTGCAACTCTCTTCTCACTCCTTAGCTAGTGGTGAAGGGTTTGAAGCAGAAGAGGGGGTAGGAGAAACGAACAAGCAGTAACGTAAACCGAGCTCAGGCGTTGCAATACTCCCCCTTCTTCCACTCCTTAGCTATGTGGTAAAGTGTAGAAGCAGAAGAGGGGGAGTAGGAGAAACGAACAAGCAGTAACGTAGAACCAGAGTGCAGGCGTTGCAACTCTCTCTCTCACTCCTTAGTATGTGACGTGTAGAAGCAGAAGAGGGGGAGTAGGAGAAACGAACAAGCAGTAACGTAGAACAGACTGCAGCGTTGCAACTCTCTCTCATCCTTAGCTAGTGGTGAAGTGTAGAAGCAGAAGAGGGGGAGTAGGAAACGAACAACAGCAGTAAGTAGAACCAGAGCTGCAGGCGTTGCAACTCTCTCTCACTCCGTTTGCTAGTGGTGAAGTGTAGAAGCAGAAGAGGGGGAGTGGAGAAACGAACAAGCAGTAACGTAGAACCAGAGCTGCAGGCGTTGCAATCTCTCTCTCACTCCTTAGCTAGTGGTGAAGTGTAGAAGAAGAAGAGGGGGAGTAGTAGAAATCGAACAAGCAGTAACGTAGAACCAGAGCTGAGGCGTTGCAACTCTCTCTCTCACTCCTTAGCTAGTGGTGAAGTGTAGAAGCAAAGAGGGGAGTAGGAGAAACAACAAGCTGAAAAAGTAGAACCAAAATGCAGGCGTTGCAACCTCTCTCTCACTCCTTAGCTAGTGGTAAAGTGTAGAAGCAGAAGAGGGGGGAGTAGGAGAAACGAACAAGCAGTAACGTAGAACCAGAGCTGCAGGCGTTGCAACTCTCTCTCACTCCTTAGCTAGTGGTGAAGTGTAGAAGCAGAGGGGGGGGAGTAGGAGAAATGAACAAGCAGTAACGTAGAACCAGAACTGCAGATACCTCGACAACCATATAGTTTAACTTGGAACTGAATTGCGTGATTAATATTTTTGTTTTAATTTCATTTTTTTCTTGGTTGTTTAGACCATACTGTTTTTATAATGAGTGCAGAAATGAATACCAACACAAAAATGTGTTTAATTTATTAACAATTAATATTTCTCAATTAAGTTCCATTGACAATTCTTTACTAATACATCTAAGGGCAACTAGTAGTAAATTCGTTTGTTCAAACATTTTTATCCAAATATAAAAACATAATATTTGATTTACATTCAAAAGTAGATGTATATTTTAAAATATTAAGAACCTCGGTGACCTGGCGGTCTGGGGGTAAGGTGTCAGACTTCTATGCTGGCGGCCCGGGGTTCAATCCTCGGTCCCGGCACAGATTTATCTGATTACAGACCCTTCCTTCAACTCTGACAAGACATCTTGTGAATGTGGGGAATGCCAGGCCTCCACCGTGGTTCGGATTCCACGTTAAAACTGTAGGTCCTTCATTTCATCTCTCAATCACCCTACCATTACACATTAGCGTAAGTGCGTATAACCCGAACGGGTAGTAAGACGCGGTGATAATAATAATAATAATAATAATAATAATAATAATAATTAGGAACCTCTATATATAAATCATATTTGTATCATTTGTATTTAATTTATAAGCTAATATTTATTCTAACAAATAATAATTGACTTTACCCCTTTAATTAGTATAATTCTTTGTTTTTAATGCATATGGATACGCTTATAAGATTTTGATTTATCCATTGATTTTTATATAATCTTATAGATAAAAATCATTTTAACTGGTTGTGTTTATCAACTATTAATTATGTCTTCTTTAACGTATTTCAGTTACAGTAGGATTACTACAGTCCAAAAATACAAAACAATATCAGTATCGTTATAAGCTATTGAAGAATACACTAAACAAAGGAGTTTTTCGTTGAAATACCTTTTTGCTAATAAGTCCTAAAAATAAATTAGTTTTTGTTAATGTTAACTTATGAGATGGTTAGATAAAACATTACTATACATCCTCCAAATGAACTCTCTTGCTTCGCCAATAATCTCCTACCAATTACCCCAACACCCGTATAATCCTAGCAGCGCCCTCAGTGTTCAAACTCACGAGCCACCACTGTTATATAACTCAGACTGGTTTGGGGCTTCCTCCTCTACACTGAACAGGGACTCATGCTGTAGGATACTATCCTCACAAGTTACTGTAACTTGGTAGCAGAGTATGTGAGTAACATTGGCGTCCTTCTCGATCCTTCTTCTCCTCTGAATAGTTCTAAAAACTCACTGTTATTTACCAAAAAAGGAGAGATGTTTCCACTGAGTTACTGGTTTTGTCAATACTTTATATTATACTGCTAGTTGGCAAAACAATCTCGGTTTTTAACACATGTCCTGGTACGCCTGCGTAATTACTGATTTGGAACATTTGACAATACGATTTCTCAGGATTACGTCATCCTTGCATGCTGTAGATTACCAAATTCTCCACGTTACGACAGCAGGTCGGGTACCTAGAAGAGAATCCGGTTAGTTCATAATCATGAACACATTAATCCTGTTCTAGTTAGTATTGGTAATGCATATAATTTATAAAAGCAATTGGAATCACGCTCGCCTCTCCAAATGTAGGCACCTACAGACCTCCCACAAAAGGAGGTTTCCACAATAAATTCGAGATAAGGAAGGTTAACCCATTAAACTTGGTAATATTACCAATAAAGAATATTTTTTATTACTAAATATATTATTTCTAAACTCACATTTATGGGTTTGACATTCTTCTTGACAGACATGTGTAATATAATTTACAACGAACTATTTCCTGAATATTTGCGAGGGGAAGTCCCATGCATTCACGTTAATTATTCCACTTCTACCTAACATCTAGCTATGCCAATGAGTACCGTACGCATAGACACATCTTGTTAGCAGTCTGCCAATAAATGTGTGTAGGTTAAGCTCTGAATAAAATTCCCGCGTGGTGAGGCTCGTCTCTGTGCCTAGGCCACAGACAAGGAAATAACAGATACGTAGCCTTACGGGAGATTTGATGCGCTCCTCGAGTCAGGTAGAACTTAAAACATCCAGTGATAACAGCACTTCCAAGTGAAAATTCTTTTAAACAACTCACTTGCAAAATGTTCCTCTTGAGAAAGACAAGCTAAGAGCTGCTGTCTCTCCGAGTACAATAGTCCAGGTAGAGGTAATACCTTACCCTGCCTCACCCCCTTTCATTGACCAAAACTTTTCAAACAATTGAGTGTGTTGGATCCAAACATACAATGCCAGTGCTTCTACAGTTTAAACGTAAGTGACACGAGTCTTGGAAATGCACTTGTAAATGAATTATTAAATATTTTGTTACCAGCTTCTGCGGTCACAATTCTTTAGAATTCACTTCTTCGTTAGACTGGACTGCAAACAACTGGGATATCAGTGTTCGAATCCCGATCGTGTGTACTGAGAGTGTTTTTTCCTAATATGCTTATAATTCTCCTTCAACGCATTTACGGGCACATTTACCAAAGATTTTACCCTCCTTATTCCTTATCCATCGGAGGAAATACGCGGATAGCCGTAATGGGAAGTAAGACACGGTGCACAAAATATATAAGTAATTAAAGTTAAATACTTATGTCATAAAGGTTGCATTTATTTTTACATTTTTTTGGGTCAAATTAATACAAACGAAATATAGAAGTAATATGCCACTTTATAAACTAAAAAAAAAGTTAAAAGCATGGAAAATACAATGAAAAGAGTTTCCTAAGTATATATTTGTATCGGCAATACCCCCTTATTTTAAACACGGGAATGATTATATTCAACATTATTTTATACTAATACCAACCCCTATGGCATAGTTAGCTAACACACTAGTTTAGTGTTGAGCTAGACTGCTGAGGACAGGGAGACCAAGGTTCGAATCTCGCTTGGTTGAACTGGGTTCCCTAAATGATTTTCCACTCTCCCCCACGCAAATGTGGGGCATTACGTCCTCTATATCCTACCTTCTCAAATCTTAGCCCATTAGCGTAATTAGTAATTAAGCGTATAATTCGAGAGGGTAGTTGATGTGGTACTAAGTATCAGTATTATTATTTTATATTAATGTGCAATGAAAGTTAACAAATTGGTTTTAAATCAGTTTATAATAAAATAAAGTCTGAAAATGAAGCTTATCTCCCTAAACTCGCGTTAGGATTACATAACAAATAGCTCATTATGTTTTGTACAATTACACTCGTCCAACACCTTCTCGTGTCTGTGTGGAAAATTAAATATCTATATATTTTTGTAAAGTGAAATATAAATAAATATATAAAATAAAATTACACTGAAAACTCTTTCAGTATGAGATTATTTTACTATAATAGAACAACATTTTCATACAATTAATAATTGCAGATTTTCTTAAGAAATAAATATTTATATCAAAATAAAATAGTTTAGTAAAGTGAGTAAAATTGTTGACAATACAAAGTATATGAACCAAAAATACTCTTAAATATACCCAAATATTGTTTTAATCAGAGCTATAGTTAAGTGTTTGGTATAAAAATATCTACTAAAGTAAAGAAAAAAGGTTATGATTATGTAGTTTGGATAAGTTTGAAACTAAAATTATGATCACTAGCATCAAAAAATTAATACAATAATAATATAAAACTAAGATTTAACAGAAATTTGATTCAAATATGTGTCAAACAATTTGGACATTGATATATTTCATAATATTTTGGTCACTTTGATTTCGTAATGTACTACATCGAGCTTTGACGTATGTAACTATAGCATTCTTGCTTTATTGGTGAACATCCAGCTGTCATAATTTTGAAAGTTCCCTCGTGTACAATCCTAAGCTACCCAAGGCAATCAAAAAACCAGTTATGGCAGTTAACAACTAAAAAATCTTAGAAATAAAATATTACCTAGTCTACAATCTGAGTTCACTAACGAGCGCAATCGCAGGGCGGGGCCGTCGCACTCCAATGACAATGCAAACTTTACCTAAGCACGATAATAGAAACATGTTTGAAAAAAAGAGCATCACATTTCACCAACGAGCATAAATTAAATAATAGACTATTTTACAGAAACATATTAAATATGAAGCATTATCCACTTTAAAATATGATTTAGTTTGAGTGTTGATTTACTTTTAGTACTTTAGACTTTTTTACTTTGCCTTTACAAATTTAGTGTTCCAAATGTATTAAAGTCCTATTTTTATAAAACAGAGCCTTTTAGAAAGAAGATTTTTTCCTGTCAACATCAATAAAATTTTCTATTTTTATATTTTTGTTAGCACCGTGCCTTAATATTCGTTCGAGTTAAACGCTTATGTACTACTAATTACGCTATTGTGTTAGGAATGAGGAGGTTTAATTAGTATAAAGTGTACCCGCATTTGGAACATATAGAGTTTTTATGGCTTAGGAAATTTTAGAGGCCCCTCCCATTTCCCAGCAGTAAATTTTCAAATTACAAACTTTCTAACTTTTATGGTTATGTGGGATAATCCTTTTATATTTTCTTTCATGCATATAAGTATATTTTCTCTGGAAATATGGCAATTTACTTTCATTTCCAATCTCCTCTGTACCCCTCATTCACCCTTAACTTCCACAATTCCAATTTAAAATTTTAAGACTTATTTGGTTATCTTATATGATATTTTACATGGCTACCAAATGTCAACCTAACCACATCGTAAAGAATGTTCTATTTTGGTTGTTTACATTTTAAGCGCTACCGTGTCCTGGGCTTCAATTTTGAAATTCCATTTGTTTAAGAT
Organism: Timema cristinae; assembly: GCA_039000515.1. Classification (NCBI taxonomy): domain Eukaryota; kingdom Metazoa; phylum Arthropoda; class Insecta; order Phasmatodea; family Timematidae; genus Timema; species Timema cristinae. The sequence goes on from JBCFYV010002021.1 coordinate 12,126, forward strand.
TGTAGGAAACGCGAGAAAATGCCAATGTTTTTGCAGTCTTTTATGAAAAAAATGTTTTGCCAAAATAAATAAATATAGCTCCAGTATAAATATATAGTTTAATTTTCTTCACTGGTTGATATCAACAGTTGATGAATATCTGTCATGAACATAGCAGCATTAGATGAGAAACTTTTTATATGAATTAACTTGTACAATGAATCCCTGTCTAGTGACTCAAACTTGTTTTATTATTAAATTGCATGGTGACATTTCAAGCTTTTATATCTACAAAAACAGCATTTAAATAGCTTTGTAAATATTTTGAGGGGACCACCCTCCCTATATTCTGAGCCTTAATTTTTAAATTTAATAAGTCAGGCCTTAATACTTTTTGAGTCTGTCTTTAAAACTCCCTGACTTATGTCAATCATCTAACACTTTGAGTAGTTCAGTCTTTTATTTAAAAAAATAATAATGAGACTTCCTATATTAACAACCTCCTTAGAAAATAAATAATATTTAAAATGCGTTTGTGGGTATTTGAAGTTATCCCTCTACCTTCTTGACAAATTTAAATTTTCTACCTCCTACATTTACACCCCTAACCCCTCCCCCCCTTCTCCTTCCGTATTTCCTGTAGTCTCATTTTGAAATTTAGAATGTTCAGACTTTATAGTTAATTTTGGGTGGTCCCTAACTCTGCTTGACGAATTCTAGTTTTATACCACACGTAAAAGTAGTTTATTCATTGGTTTTGAAAGTTTTAGCTTCCCCCCCCATTTCTATAATTCCCACTACAAAATCTCAAATTTAAGACTTATAGGTTATCTGAAGCCGTACTTCTTACCAGCATGCAAAATTTAGACATTCTACCATATTTATTGTTTTTTTATAAACACCCCTTTTTGTCCTGGACTCCCATTATAAACTTTAAAATGTTTGGACTTTTATAGTTATTTGGAGTAGTATATTTGCCTATGTGCAGAATTTTAGTTTTATACCACACGAGAAGAAGTTGTTTCTAATAGTTTTGTAAGTTTTTAACCAATAAACCCACTTTTCCAACCCATTTTGAGAATTTTTAAATTATTACATTCATTTAGATATCTGGAGTTTCATTTCTATCTGTCTTTCAAATTTTAATTTTTAATCTCATCTCAAAAGTTATTTCTAGCTTTAGCTGCCCCTCCCACATTTATCATAGTATAATTTAAAATTTATAATTTTCACATTGTTTTGTTTATTTAGAATAATCTAATGAATCTAAGCTCTTTACCACACAGAGAAGTAGTTGATTGTATTATTTTTTATAAATGGTGAGCCCGCCCCTTTCCCCTAACATTTCTTCAACTCCCACTTATAAATTTCAAATATTAATATTTATTTGGTTATTTTTAAATGTTATTCTACCTACTTATCAAATTTAAATATTCTATCACAGCTAAAAGTTATTTTTATTTTTCCAACACTTTACCCCCTCCACCTCCCTATTTCCCAGGGTCCCATTTAAAATTTAAAATTGTACAAACTTATAGTAATTTGACATGTCCCTTTACTTTACTTAATCTTTACGATTTTCTATCACACTAGGAATTAGTTGTTTCTATTAGTTTTGAAATATCTAAGCTCATTTTTCTAACTATCATTTAGAAATTTCCATTTTAAGACTTATTTGGTTATTTGGAGTTGTCCTCCTAAACGAATGTTAAATTTAAATTTGCTAGCAGACATAAAAGTTTTTATTCTGTTTATATCCCCTTCCCTATGTCTCAGGGCCCCGCTTATTAAACAATATATATAAACATTAGATATAGACACACAGGCAGACGGCATCGCAAAAAACACCTTTTCAGTTTCGGGGGAGGGGGAGGGGGTTGATAGTTATCAAAATTTTGACTTTTTTTTACGAGCAAAGTACTTTTCTCTTCAAGGTGTTGAGAGAAAGTAAAAATTCTCTATTTACGTAAAGATGAGCACAAATCATAGTCTTATACGCTTCAATGGCGCAAGCACATTTCTAGACATTCTTAAAACTACTTTCAATTAAAGGTTCAATAACACTATGGAGTAAAATAATCACAATTTAAGAAGAAAAAAGTAGTAAATATTACATTGGCCACTTATGTAAGTTTTTGAGTCCATACAGTCATAATATCCTATTATTTGAATATTGTATTTATTTTTAACCTATCAACTAAAGTTATACAGTCTTATGAAGTGTTTAATTAGATACCGGTATATATTTAATCTTTTACACACTTTAGCAACTTAAATGTTTTATTGAAACATACCTTTGATCAAAACCTACTATTTAAAAGCAAAAATTGTTAACCTAAAGCTTAAGCCAAACAGCTGTTTTTTGTAAAACAACCACAACTATTCAAAACATTAAAAATACTTATAAATCCTTACATTATTTAAACGTTTCAAAATGGAACATGGCACAAGTATTACTTTTGAAACAAGAGTCTAGATTACCCGCCTCTGCGGCGTAGTGAGCTAACGCACTAGTCGTGTTGAGCTCGACTGCTGAGGACGGGAAGATCGAGGTTCGAATCTCGCTCGGGTGAACTGGGGGAGGTTTTTCCTAAATGGTTTTCCACTCTTCCTCCACGCAAATGTGGGTTCACTTCCTCTAATTCAACCTTCCCAATTCCTAAATCCATTAACGTAATTAGTACTTAAAGCGTATAACCCGAACGGGTAATAAGACGTGGTGCTAAATATTATTATTATTATTAAGAGTCTAGACTCATAAAAATATGTCAAAGCACCGTTTATTTATTACATTAAGTTGGGATCAAATTAAGTTTAAAGTCACAAGTACTCACACAAAACACAATAGTTTTACTTTAGTGTTTACTACGTGATTTTATATAACAGAAACCTTTATAACTATTTAATTATTATTATTATTATTATTATTATTATTATTATTATTATTATTATTATTATTATTATTATTATTATTATTATAGCACCGCGTCTTACTACCGTTCGGGTTATGCGCACTTACGCTAATGTGTATTGGTAAGGTGATTGTGAGATGAAATGAAGGACCTACAGTTTAACGTGGAATCCGAACCACGGTAGAAGCCTAGCATTCCCCACATTCACAAGATGTCTTGTCAGAGGTGAAGGAAGGGTTTGGTAATCAGATAAATCTGTTCCGGGACCGAGGATTGAACCCCGGCCACCAGCACAGAAGTCTGACACTTTACCCCTAGACCACCAGATCACCGACATCTATTTAAAACTATCCTATTTTTTTGTTTTAACTTTAATTACTAGAGTGTGGTAATTTTAATTTGCACCGGGAAAATACTAGTTTTTAAATTAATTCGAGTATACATTAATGATTTTAAATACATAGCATCAAATATATATTATAGACCTGCATTGGTGGCCACGCGGTATGGTATCTAGCCTTCCTCTATCAAATAGTCATGTTTTGATAGGGACACAATTTGTGGGGTTGTTTTATACGGATCTATATAAGATATCACACATTTAAAAACACTTTTAAATTAAAATTTAAACTATTTAACTGGTCAGAACTTTCACCCTCATTTTGGTGAAAACAATATTTAAAAAAATCTAATCACTTCTTAAATAAATTGGTATTTCTAGACGTCTGCAGTTCTCCTCAGTGCTCCCCTAGTTAAAAAAAATTCCATTGTGTTTCAAGTTTTCTTTGTAATGTGCAGTCCGAGTAAACTTATTTATGTAGCAAGATTATGTTACTTAGGGATGGGTGTGGGGGGGGGGGTTGTAGAGACTGGGGAGGGCGCTACCTGAAGCTTGCTCGATGAGGCCAGCCGACAGGTTAACTCGAGGAGCTCATATTTTGTATCTGCCTTCTAGTACATTTCAGTTTAAAGTGAATCGTTTAAAAAATGCTCACTTGATTGCGCTGTAGTCCCTGGTGATCGCACCTAGCGATCCCAACGTTGAAGAAGTAAAGCCTAGAAAAGGAGTGCAACACATTTAACCTAATGGCTGTGGCTCTATTCTTTCCTTCTCTGTGGCCTAGGCACTCAAGGACAGCCACCATCAGACCCAGCAAGCAGGGCGAAAGCCACACTCTATAACAACGGGCTCGTCTGCACGTTTGTCGGTCTACTTAAATAGGATAACAAACACTCAACTCTGTTTGAGATCCACCACAAGAGTATGACCTCTCAGAATTAATTCTATGGAAATAGGTTGGTGACTTAAGATAGTGAGACCTTGTCAATTTTAAAACAGAGGTAATCAAACTCACTAGCAAACTTAGGCAGCTTGTGGATGTTCCCAGGCGCAGGCCTTTTGTGCCATCTTGTGCCAATTTGGACCCTATTGAGCCAATTGTCATGACCAATATTGACTTTCTAGGTGTGGTCGTCATTCAGGGCTCAATAATCACGACGCTTCATTGATTGACACAATCCGTGGATCTTTGTAACCAGAATTTATTGATCGCAATTACAGAGGACGTACACAACCTTACCATCGAGTCGAGTGCGCTGGCGAAGAAACGAAACTGTTCATTCAGAATCTCACGTGAGACTAACTCCCGTCCCACCCGAGCAACCAGTGTCGCGCTAGCACACTCGCTCACTTCGGAGCTTGACCACCGAGATCACGTGAGCACAGACCATATGTGATACATTCGGTACACCTAGCAAGTAGAGATACGCCAAAATGTCATACAAAATACCCAATATATTGTGTATATTTAATTATATATTAATTTATAAACATATTTATGGGTACACACTAAATTTATTAACTAACCTTAGTTCCTAACTCTACAAAATTAGTTTGATTCACTTGGGAATGAACACGTGGGATATAACATAAGTGTAATATAACATACGTCTAATATAACATGAGCGTGAAACACGAACGCAGTGGTTATTTATTTCATGACGAAGCAGTCGACTTGAAAAAACACATTATTCCAGCCAGACGGCTGGTTGGCTGCCACATTGACGCGCTATCTATCTCTACATTAGTGGGAGAGGGTGTCTCATCAGACGGTATAAGAGAATCGGTGGAATAAAGATGGCATACTCAAATGAAGAACGTGTGTTTAAATTTCGTCGGCACACACCAGGAACAATTTTGAACTTGGCACAAATAAGCTGGAGATTATGGAAATTTTGTGAATCCGCGAGGGCCCGAGATTACGGAGGACACAATAAAGGATGTGAAGCAGCGGTTAATGGCATCCCCACAAACACCTCTTCGGATGAGACTGGACGATCATAAAAGAGCAGCCAAAAAAGCATAGATTAAGCCATATGCCAGAGCCCTGCTTTTATGGAGAATAAAAAGCATAGATTAAGCCATATGCCAGAGCCCTGCTTTTATGGAGAATAAAAAAGCATAGATTAAACCATATGCCAGAGCCCTGCTTTTATGGAGAATAAAAAAAAAACTAGATTAAGCCATATTGTATCACGGCTGTGCACACGCTACAGCCACTTGATCTTGCAAAGTGACTGGCGTATTGTCGATGATTTGCACAATATTTCGCCGAAAACCTCACCCTGTTGGGACTTCCAATGATTAGCTAAATAAAAAATATGTGTTCAGTCCCGAGTGAATAATCTTGTATGTATGTCAATATATAATAATACATTATAAAAATAATTGTTACTAAGGCCATTATAAAAGCGAGACTATAGAAACTTTCTCTATCAGCCAAACTTGATGCGAAGTGAAAGTGAAAGCACGTATGTGAGGAAGGAAACCGAGTACAGGTTTTTAAATCCAACTAACGTTTACCTTCATCCTGTCAAGACTTCTTGCTAGACCCACCACCTTCATTCCTTGCTTGACTAGAGCCTTAGCTATTGCCTCTCCTATTCCGGCACTGGCGCCAGTCACTAAAGCTACTCGACCCTTCCAGCGATTCATCTTCTCTCTGTCAACAATACAACACTTGAATTATATTCAATACAAAATACACTTTGGACGATTAAATTGATTGCCACCATTCATGAACTATTCTGACTCTCCAACTTTGAGGGACACACATTATTATTAATTTGACCCTCATTAATCACTAGATACTTAATAAGTGTAACATAAACTAAGCAATTAAACGTAACCCAACGTAACACTTTAAATCCTTAGCTTCATTTTAAAATTACAATTTCAGCTGAATATAAATATTAGCTCAGTATTTTTATTGCACTCCATACTCAAATATATTTAACACTTTTCTCAATAATTTGTTCAATATTTTAAAAATGTTTGGCCTCAAGCCTACTAACAAGAGTACTATTTATTCCGTGTTAAATAACTAATGGGGTCTAAATGTCTTATTAATTCAAGTGAACATTGATTTCATCTAATGTCTTCATTTATATTTTGTCCAAAACTTATTTATGTGCTTGACATAGTCCCGCTAGCGAGGCTGATATGTGCCTGGAAAACCACAAAGATGAGGCATTCACAGAGAATTTCACCTAAAAGGTAAAAATGTCTGCATTTTCGTTTTAAAAAAATATTTGTGCATTAAGGTGCAACTTTGCAAGCAAGTGAAATGAGATTTCAGAAAATCAGGATCGGCGTGACAAAATTTGACAGGATGAGAAATGAGAGAGTAAGAGGAATAGCAAAGAAAGAGCCAGTCCAGGATAGGATAGAGAAGACACGACTAGGGTGGCATGGCCGTGTGAGAAGAGTGGAGAGGGAAAGAATGTCCAGGAGGATGTTGGATATGGTGGTGGGGGGTATTAGGTAGAGAGGAAGATCAAGGGACAGGTGACTGAAGGGAGTAAGGAGGAGTTTAGAGAGAGAGGAGAGAACTGGGACAAGTTGGAGGGAGAGGGGTGGTGGGAGTGAAACTCTCCCTTTTTGCCAGAACCGAAAAGGAAGCGCGATTGATTAACAACTAAAAACAAAAGGATGGGTGAGAAGGCATATTTGAAAACCAACCGGGAAACGTGCTAAGAAAAAGCCATAAGGCCTGAGTATTTTCCAGCATATTCCTTATCCATATGGAAGGTACCAGATGGATTTCTAAATGTAGCCTCTCAGGAGTGTTGACGTCACACTGGCTCGCCCGTCAGTTGGACAGCGAAGTTCGTTTGAGTCGGTCGGGCAAGATGGATGGGGGAGCGAGTAGGGTTGAATTGGTGCAAGGTGTGAGCGGAGTGAGTTTATGTTTTGGTCGTATTTAGAAACCATATATGTCAGATATTTCATTGTATTAAACTTTGTTATCTCCGAGATGTGCTGAGCGCCATCTTGTGATAGTCTGGGGAAGTGAGTATTTTGGCTGGAGTGGGAAGGTCGATGTGAGTGGTAGAGTTTGTGAAGATGGTGAGGGGAGTGGTAGCTGAACTTATTATGTACGTTGGCGTTTAGGCGGAGAATTGTTATCTTCTGAGTGTTCGTAGGATGTTTCTTGTCGTAGGATGTCGGCAAAGTCACAGTTCATCTCGTTCCAAAGGATCGAGATGGAGAGTCGTTGATGGGTAGGCTAGAGAGGGTGGTTGAGGAATGGGTGTATTGGGGGTAGGGGCAAGTAGAAAAGATTGGAGGAGGAGGGAAATGAGAGTTATGGGTAGAGGAGTATCCGGCATCTGCAGGCTTCTCTGTCTTCTTTCCCCCTCTCCTTTCTCTTCCCTTGGAGTGAGTCATGATGAAGGGGGTAAAGGGAGGAAATTATAAGGGCAGCTGGCCAAGGGCGCTACCTTCAAAGAGTTAAGCAAGTAGAAATTGAAAGTGAATTGAACTTTTATCTTATCTATTTATTTGTAAGGATAATTTTATTGTTAAACATCAATATATGTATGTCCAGTATAAAAACAGGAAACACAAAGAATACAATAAACACCAGTCCCGAAGATCTCTCGAATACTAGCGAGACGTATAACAACTAAAGTAACAATGGAGTAACATGTTTAATAAACTACATTTGTTAATGTATCAGCTTCTTTATTTGATTATTTGGATACATGACGCATAAAAGAGGGGGGTACAATATGTTTTTCTTTTAACCATTTTTACATTTTCTGCTGGTTGTCAGATACCACCACTCCCATGGCGAATGGACTTTATTTAAACGATATCGTTGTTTAGAACGGATATATGCAAGATATTTTCAATATTGCCTCAGGTTTGGCGAATGAGTAGTGAAATTCGCCACATAATGTAAGAATTTAGAAATTATATTGCTCAAACGAACATTTAAAATAGCACACTGTTAGAACAAGTTTATTTAAGACATGTGCACTTTGACAACTCATTTACAACTGTCTAAGACGCCAATGATGACAATTGTTTGTATCGAAAATTCGCGAAAATTTAATGCAAAATTTTACACTCATTTTGTCTGAATGTGGAGATGAACTGAAGTGTTGGAAACGGAAGTGGAGGGAAGTATTGGATGGCAGTTCTACGTCAATGACTCATTCAAACAGAAGAATACTTCTAATGGGGCTCACCCGAATTGCGCCAATTCTCTTAGCTCGGACCCGAATTGCGCCAAGAGCTTAAAAGTGCCCCCCCAGACCGGACCCGAATTGCGCCAATACCCCCTTTCCAAGACAGGACCCGAATTGCGCCAACTCTGAACATAAACAAATATTAATGCTATGTCTGGCAGTAAGAAGGACACAAGTCAAAAAATATAGATCAAACAATATTATATCAAAGTGAAATTTTCGTTTTTAAAACATTGTCAATAATAGCTATATGTATGCTAAATAATAGTGTAAGAACATAATATAAACAAGTCATACAAAGGAGTTTTGGAAGGACACACACTTAACTAAGTTTAATCTGTCTATTTCTCCATTCCTAAACTGTTTAAGTTTTTTTTCAATGAATGATTGTTTCAACTTAGACTTATTATCTGTCTTTTGCACATTACCTTCTCTTACACTATTGATTCGAATGTACGTGTCAGTTTGGACCGATTTTAAATTTTCTACGAAGACAAAAATGTTTGGGTGTGGAGAAGCACATGATGAATTAAATCTAGAATGGAAGCTCTCGCACGCATTTGTTGTCCTCCATAAGTCCGATGAGTCAGCTGCCCAAATGCGCGGCGGGAATGTCGCTTGCTCCATCTCATCTATATATGTTTCAGTTAGGTAATCTGCGAAGCTCGTCAGTTTTGTATCAGTTGGCTGGATGCTGATCAGATCGCAGAAAGCGTCTTCTATTTCTTCGGGCCTCAAGTAAGTGAGCCCAAAACAGTAGTGGAGCCATTTCCCTCCATCCGAGTTTTCGTCTTTGTACGTGGCAGCCAAACCGAGCTTTTGAATCTTTCTCCACCTAAAAGGAATCATAGTGGATGTTAATGATAAAAATATTAAAAGGAAGCAGGAAGGAAAATAGGAATGTAGCATTCTTTGAATCATAGTCTGATTTAATACAGATCATAAATATATTTTACAAAATAGTCTATCAGTGACCGTGGCTAAAAAATGTGGCCGAAATCATATGTACAAAAATGCGATAACACCCACACAGACAGGAAAACATTTCACTTTTTTTGGCTGGCATATGTTTAAAATGGCCAAGAATAACAAATAAAAAGTAGGCCGACGACAGAATCGCAGATACTTTATCATAGCGCATATTCACTTTTTAATTAATGGGTCAGCTGAGACAATATTATTCAACGATTTGATAATTACACTTATATGGATATCTGTGTTAAAACCAAATAATAAATAATGTTATTTGGCTAATATTTTTAATTTGAGTGTTTTAAATTTGTCTACCATATGTTTGTTTTATTTTACTAAGCGCACAAGTTGCTAATGGTTTTTGAAAACTAGTCACCAAAAACTATCCTTTTTATTTAGCACCACGTCTTACTGCCCGTTCGGGCTATAGCCTATGTACTAATTACTCTAATGGGTTAGGGATTGGGAAGGTTAAATTTATAGGAAGTGCATCCGCATTTGCGTGGAGAGAAAGTGGGGAAACCATTTAGGATCAAACCACCTCAGTACACCCGGATGGGTTCGAACCCCAACCTCCCCGGTCTCGAGGGCCAGTCTAGTGCGAGAGTTGCGCCTTAGACCGTCCGGCCACCCAAGGGGGTAAAAAACTATCCTTGAAGTAGTTTGTTTTACCCAAAACTAAGTAGGCCCTTCACAATGTTATTATTCATTATAAATGCACGCCGATTTAAAAAAAATCGTTAAATATATTTTCAAAATATTTTGAGTTTTTGGAAACTAGTCATCTACTACCCTTAAAAGAACTTTGCCCCCTAAACCAAATAAACAGTATTAATTGTCATCTTAAATACATCCAATGCCTATGTTTAAATCAAGATTGTTAAAGATATTTTTGAGAAATTTTAAATTATTTTCAAATTAATTATTAGTAAACTGCCCATAGTTCAATTATTTTCTGAATATCGATTATACAGTTCTATTCATCATTTAGAAAAAACTCTCCAGATATACACTTTGAATATAAAAAAAAATTCAAGCCGATGATTGGGAGGTTGGGGATCGAATCCTTGTCGAGTGAGCTGAAGGTGGTTTTTCCTAAATGATTTTTCACTCTCACTACATGCGAATTCGGATTCACTTTCTCTGCATTCTACCTATCTCATACCAAAGCCTATTAGCATAATTAGTACATAAGGAGGCCTATAATTCAAACAGGTAGTAAAACGCAGTTCTAAAAAATCTTCAAGAGTGAAAAATATAATAATCAAGTCACAAACTATATAACATTATTTATGTAAAGTTGTAAAATAAAATTGTTTTGCTTACCATGCTTGCGCTAAATGAAATCGACAGCCTACTATCCTGGTTTGTGGAAAAGTCGACACGATGCACTCGTGAATCGCTTGCTCGAAATCAATCACAATGTATAAAGGTTGAAGGTGAAGTTGTCTCTTCTCGCACTCCTCCTTTAGGATTCTCATAGCGTCAATGTAGCTCTGCTTTTTCTTGTTTTTAAGTAGGCAAAAGACTAGAGGTATGTATGACCCTTCGAAATACCCATGCACAGTAAAAAGCTGAAGAAAATGTTTCGGTGCGTATTCAAAGGTTCCATCCATTAACACAATTTCATTCTGGCACAAATACTCAAGATTCGAGTCACAAGAAAATGTCACGATCCCCTTCTCTTTTTCGTTTCTCAACAAAAAGTTTTCGTCTTGAATAGTTTTTATTTCAATTGAATCTATGGCAAATTGAATTTCTTCGGAAGATTTAGGCAACTTTGGCAGTGTTTTTAGTTTAGTGTAGTTGATGTTATTCCTGATACATTTAATGTCCTTGCGGGTCAATGTTTTTATAGTTTTTTTCTGTGTCTGTACCTCTGTGTGGATTAACTTTGAAGGCCTTACTTCAATCTCATCAGCTTTCCTCTTAACTGCGTTGCTAATGGATCTTCTGTTCAACTCTTGATCTAGTAGTGGTTCGTGGTTGTGTTCGTTTTCAGTCCGCGAGAAAATGTTTCCACCATCAAGAGTAAATATTTTAGCCTTGCAGTCCTTTTTAGTGCATCTCCACCTCTCTTCCCTCGTCAACTTTAATTGATTCACCTGTCGATACGTATAATTATAATAGACAATCAGAACTTTCCCTTTTTCACTATAAATCCTTTCCATATCAATAATTCTCGCTAATATTATCACAGTTCACACAAAACCCGAAAAAATATTTAAAAAATACACCGGGACAGTCACTGTTGTCGAGACAATAAGTATTGGACAGACGGATGTCAATACTACTGTTACAAGTCTTGTTGGGGGCACTTAGGGCGTTTTTACATTCCTTTACTAAGGGGAGGATAGACATGATGTGGCGAAAGCTTGTTTGCGATGGTCTTTGTTTGTATCATCCCCCCCACCTCCCTCCCCGACTACCTGAACTTGACTTGGCGCAATTCGGGTCCGGGATTAGTAAACAGTTTTTAATCCCTTAATAACTGGCGCAATTCGGGTCTGCCCTTCTAATGGTATGCAGGAAATATCAAGTAATAAACATCACAAGCCATCAGGAAAAAGTTTCTTTTTCTGTGAGAGATGAAATACTCAAATTTGCCATACTATTATGGCGAATTAGTGACAGGGTTGTCCACCCCGGGTTGGAAAGAGCAAGATGGAGGCATTTTACTAAACTGACCTTGTCACAAGCTGGAAACAGGTGATGATGATTATGATGAGGGGTGACCTGGTGGTCTAGGGGTAAGGTGTCGGACTTCTGAGCTGGGGTCCGGGGTTCAATCCTCGGTCCCGGCACAGATTTATCTGATTACCAAACCCTTCCTTCACCTCTGACAAAACATCTGGTGAATGTGGGGAATGCCAGGCCTCCACCGTGGTTCGGATTCCACGTTAAACTGTAGATCCTTCATTTCATCTCACAATCACCCTACCATTACACATTAGCGTAAGTGCATACAACCCGAACGGGTAGTAAGACGCGGTACTATAATAATAATAATAATAATAATAATAATAATAATAATAATAATGAGACGCTGTGTGTTGACTAGAACCATTAAAGCGTGTATTGGCACTTCAATGTGTTTTGTATTTCGACTAATTCATGGCCTTATAAAAAAATCCACTATGTTTAAAATAGCTCAGAAACCCTTGTTTTTGAAACTGGTCAATTTTTTTACTTCACCAACACATTCCCTTTTATTTGGAATACAACACACTCTATATTCACACTTTGGAATTAATTTAGTTCATCTTGCCTCTTTTCTTTAAACTAGAGATTCTTTTATGTTCCCTCTTCTTTATGCCATCTGTTCTTTGTGAACTTAATATTTATTTGTCTTTTGACTAAAGCTGACCCATGTTTTACTTTACAACAAGTCATTTTTTGTACTTCAACATATCATGTTATATGTTTTTGCTTAGACATATACCAACTTTGGACCTTAGCACGTTTTTTTAATATAATAAACTATGATATAATACATAGAAATGTACTGTGCTTAGACTAAAGCAATAATTGATCATCCATGGAGTTTTAATAAATCATGCCATTAATTCAATCTCTATAATGCCATATGTTTGGAGTACAGCATACTCTGTGTTTGATTAAAATATTTAAATTGTTTATTAAGTATTTTTATTTTAGATATCGCGCTCTCTATCTCATAGTAGTTCGTGGATTAAGTTTTATTTGAAGAACTTTATCTGATTATATATTATTATGACCCTTGCAAGAAGACCACGAATGCAACTGATTTATTACCTCAAAGGTGACCTGATGGTCTAGGGGTAAGGTGTCGGACTTCTGAACTGGGGTCCGGGGTTCAATCCTCGGTCCCGGCACAGATTTATCTGATTACCAAACCCTTCCTTCACCTCTGACAAAACATCTGGTGAATGTGGTTCGGATTCCACGTTAAACTGTAGGTCCTCCATTTCATCTCACAATCACCCTACCATTACACATTAGCGTAAGTGCGTATAACCCGAACGGGTAGTAAGACGCGGTGCTAATAATAATAATAAGATTACCTCAAACAAGAAAAGAAGATGATGTTTCAGGATATTTAAGAAAATTAAGCTGTTCATTAGACATGCTGAAGAACAAGGCAATGAATCAGTCGAAAGACAGAACCATGAATATATATACACATATTCTAATAACAAGATATATATATATCTTAATATTCAGAATGTAATTTTTAGTTCATGGATTTTAACACAAAGAATATCTAACTGGCAGATGGGTTAATGTTGAGAAGAGCAGTTAAAGGAAATTCACCTTCACTAACGTGAATAGAGGATGGGAAATTTCTAGCTAAAAATCAATTGTAGAAAATCACCCCAAACACATCCAGCTGAGCTTAAAACCTCGAGCTTTCCATCACTAGTAATACAAGACCTTAACCTTGGACCACGTATCAATCGGTGTGAGGTCCAAGCATCTACTATTTATATAATAGAGCATTTCAAGCTGTGGGTTTCATTAAGGTTTGTATTTGTAATAGGCCTAACTCATTTACTCAATGGACTCGATTTTTACACTCGGTCAACTCCTGATTTACCATACTCAAGCCATAATTTTGTTAGGATTATCCGTTCATGGTTCTTCAAAATATGACATTAGCTTTTGTATTTTTCGATAAAAGAAGTAACTCAGCAGTAAACATGATATTGTGAATGGAGCTTAATATGTTTCCGTCACAACCAAAACCCCTACAACTCGTAGCTTCCCTTCAAGTCTTGCTTGAAATGAGAACTGTTATATAGATACGGGATTTTATTGAGATAGTTACCCCGCGGCTGTGCATCCATTTTGGTGATATGGGGTTTACTTGTGCTGCAATTGTGCATCATTTATGGTGATGTGGGGTTTACTTGTGATGCAATTGTGCATCATTTATGGTGATGTGGGGTTTACTTGTGATGCAATTGTGCATCATTTATGGTAATATTGGGTTTATTTTTGATGCGATTGTGCATCAATTATGGTAATATGGGGTTTACTTGTGATGCAATTATGCATCAATTATGGTGATATGGGGTTTATTTGTGATGCGATTGTGCATCAATTATGGTGATATGGGGTTTACTTGTAATGCGATTGTGCATCAATTATGGTGATATGTGGTTTATTTGTGATGCGATTGTGGACAATACCTGGTTTTATGATGATGAAGACGTGTGCATGCCTTACTGCACATTTGTTATCACACGACTCTGATGATCTGATTTTATGTTATTTGATTTAAATCAGATAAAATTTGATGTTGTACAGAATTTATTGATGTGATTACAATTTCACTATTGACATTGATACATTTTTTATGAGATATTACTATTTTTCTGTGTTAAGATAACTATTTCTGTATTATATTATTATTATTAGCACCGCGTCTTACTACCCGTTTTCTGTATTATAGGTACTGTGTATTAATATATTACAAAGTTCTGTTTAGATGTTTAGATTATGTTACTGTGTACTACGATAATACTGTGTGGATTCATATGCACTAGATGCTTATATATTACCTACCCCTTGCTTCTTGGACTCCTTGTCAACAGTGTAAAAACTAACTAATAGAACTCCTGGCAAACTGATGATGTGAAGGCTAGCTTCCTATTGGGTAGAGGGAACCAGCATGTCACATGATCTTTCTAATACAACTTAGTTGATCTTTTAAAGATTTTTTTAAAAGACGAGTGCATTGAAATTATTCTGAAAACGCTTGGTTTTCCACATATAAAGTATTAAAAGGAAATTTTACATACCGTTCTTTAAAGAAAAATACAATTTATCCATGACTTTTTGAATATACGATAGGGGTCCAAAACAGTATCATTACACTGTCATAAGAAGAAAACGTGAACAATACGGAGCGGTAATAGGAGACGAGATTTTTCACACATGCTTCAAATTATTAAACACATAGAAAACAAATAACTTAGTGAAATATGAAGGATAATACTTGAAGCGAAGAGACGATAGCTGGGGCGTCTCAATCTTGGTTCTTGACGAGTAATTAACTGTTTCACACGAGAGATATTCATTGCTTTGTGCCCCAAGGCTAGAGACTCTTAGTTCCCACGTTAATATGAATGCGAGTCTATATGTGGTAAGCCACACGTGCATGATAAAAAAAAAGCGCGGGACAAGTGAGCCTAGAACCATTAGGGTTGAAGTAGAGGAACTGAAGAAAATTACAAGAAATCTGTGCACTGTTGACACCTAGTGATAATGAATATAATTAATTAAAACAATGAATATAACAGTTGGTATATTCATAATAAACAATACATTAAAGCAGTAAAGAACACACGATTAGGCTACTTCACAAAACAAACGTAGGAGGAAATAATACCATACAAGCTGCACAGTAGATTTATGAAACCTTTGTGTGACCTGCTAGGCACTTATTTTGACAAAATCTCTCTTAGCGTGAGTTGTATTTTAATTCTTGTTTGGATCAAAGGTTAATATTGAGGTTAAGCCTTTCAGCGGACACCATTGAGGCCTTGTTTGTAATAAAGATGTTCTGTGATAACACTCATCAACGGATTTTGTAACACAGCATTTACACGCATTGGTGGTCACACGGTCTAATTTGTCACCCTCATAATATTATTATTATTTTCTTTGCACCACATCTTATTACCCGTTCGAATTAAACGCTTATATACTAATTACGCTAATGGTTTTAGAGATTAGAAAGGTTACATTTTAAGGAAGTATACCCGCATTTGCATGGAGGGTGGAAAACAATTTTATAAAAACCACCCTCAGTACACCAACCGATATACGAACCTCGATCTCCCCGTCTTGCGGTTTAGTCTACTGTGAGACTAGCGCGTTAGACCATGCGGCCACCGAAGCAGGCCCCTCGCATTAGACTGGTTTGATAGTGATGACAATCACGGCCGGTTGTGCCAATCTGGATTTTTCCTAATAGTTTTCTACTTTCCACCCCCACAAAAGCAGGTTTATTTCCTCCAAATTCTACCTTTCTCATCCTTTACATAATGGCGTCATTAAAAGGGATGCGTATAACCCGAAAGTTTGGTAATAATTAGGTGCAAAAGGGGTAGCATCCCCTATGATTGTTTATAATATATTACGATACCTATGTTTGTAGTAAGACATGCTTTTTACGTTGAAAAATTTATACTAACCTTGTTTTGAGGATGTAATCTACAGCGGTGTAAAACACTCCTTGTCAGTAAATGGTATCATAGCATG
Organism: Timema cristinae; assembly: GCA_039000515.1. NCBI lineage: Eukaryota > Metazoa > Arthropoda > Insecta > Phasmatodea > Timematidae > Timema > Timema cristinae. Next base: position 28,772 of record JBCFYV010002021.1, read on the forward strand.
TGCTTGAACTCACCTTATTATTGTTTTTGGCTGTGCTTGAGCTCACCTACTGTTGTTTCTGGCTGTGCTTGAGCTCACCTACTGTTGTTTCTGGCTGTGCTTGAGCTCACCTACTGTTGTTTCTGGCTGTGCTTGAACTCACCTACTGTTGTTTCTGGCTGTGATTGAGCTCAACTACTGTTGTTTCTGGCTGTGCTTGAGCTCACCTACAGTTGTTTCTGGCTGTGCTTGAGCTCAACTACAGTTGTTTCTGGTTGTGCTTGAGCTCACCCACTGTTGTTTCTGGCTGTGCTTGGCTCACCTACTGTTGCTTCTGGCTGTGCTTGAGCTCACCTACAATTGTTTCTGGCTTATTTTAAAACACTCCGTCCACCCATTCTTCATTTTAACACAACTCATTTTAACCTCACACATACTCTTTACTTTAATTGCAGCTCCTTTTTCTACTGGTCTTAATTTTATAGCATTGGAAATTGACAAAAATAAATAAAGAGAAAAATTAACTAACCAAGGTGGGCGGGCTTTTTTCATTAAATTTACACTTATTAGTTTATGTTTTCCATTTTATAAATTTCTATCCATTTCCGATATATAAAATAAATTGGCCATTGGGCCACCTTATTATCAAATACACTTGTATTAATTGACATTTTTGTGTGTAAGACTTTTTGATTACATGCTTCATCTATGAGCACTGTGGTTTGCTGAGTCCTGGTCAAATAACAGATCTACGTTCGGCCTTAGTGAACAACACAACGTTTGCCGTCCTTTCGGTGCGCTACGGGTTTCATCAGTTTATCTTGCATAGCTCCTCTCATCTGATGGATGCTGTGAACCGCTTTGTCTTAATGCAAGAAGAGAGGTGTCACGGAGTTAACACAGATGTCAGTATATAACTTCTTAGTGATACTTTAAGTGATATTGTACTATTTATTATTTAGTTACACAATACGAAAAGGGAAGGAACAATGAGGTGAATCATGTCCAAGAAAGACCAGAGTTTAAGGCATTTAACAAATTATTTATTTTTTAAGACATATATTATTGTACACAACAATTTAAATACATAAAAACTTCAATGGCGCTTTGAGCATCTGATTCATTTTGCTAGAACCACTACACTCCATGATACTTAGGTCGCCAAGGCAATGTAAACTCATTGCATGGTAAAATACAGATGCGCCTCGGTACGGAAGAATAAAACAAATTGAATACCAAAGTTACTTTTGTCTCTAATACAATATCCTAATCTTGTTTGATACAATATGTTATTTTAATATTGCAATAAAAGAAACACATACTTAGACTCATTTGTTGGGGATAGTTGGTCTAAGTTCATCATAAATGCCTTCTTAAAGACTCATATGACAAATGTACATATGGATTTTTAAAATAATTCCAAACCGAAAAAGAACCCACTAAAGAAAGTTTATTGCTGCACTCACAAAAGTACACTACTTATTCATATTTTGAGCTAGCTCTATCCAGTCCACCTCATTGCACCCTATCCCTATCTTGAGCTATATATAGAGAGCCACAAAAGGCACCTCTTCTTAATGGCATATTTTATAGCGTTCAAGGGAACCAATATGCACTTTTATAGGATGACATGCAGTGGACCTAATTTCACACAACATAAAGTTTAGGAGCTATGACTTTAGATCTTTAAAAATTGGGTCTAGGGAAGTTAGGTCTTATAAAGTTAAGTGTAATAAATGATAACTTCCATCTCATAAATATATTCGGTCCCATCATGACCATCAAATAAACAACATTAAAATAAGCCATCACCCATTAGCTTTTAGAACCTATGACCTTGCCTTGAAGGCTATAGGACCCATGGTTGAGGGTGCATGTTAGGACCTGAATAGGATGCGTACAAGGGGCGTGTGGAGCCATTTTGATTTTACACATCATGCTATAAGGTTTAATATTAATTTAATTCTATTTTAATAAGATTTTAATTTTATTTTAATTCCATGCCACCATCTCTAATTGCCATTAAGGTTAGAGGACGGGGGTATAGAGCAAGGGTTTAGAGGGGAAGGGGTTGGAAAGCTTGTTGAGAGCCGAGGGTGGGTTTTAATAAATTGTTTCTGATTCTTCCTTCATGCAAATGAGAGTACACTTCCTCTAAATTCTACATTTCTCTTTTTTACACCATTGTGTAAATATGTGAATAGCTCGAGCATGCTAGTAAATACGTGATACGGGTGACATAAAAATATGGGCTATGATTATTGCAGTCAAATTTTCTTTTTTAGTTAATAATAATTATGTCCCTACAGTAATTTTTTAATATTTTATTATTTTAAATACAGTGAAATATGTGAAGAAAGATGAGTAGACAAATAAGTGGGAAAACACTCCTAGTATACTTGAAAAGGATAGATGAATATTAACTTCCTAAATAAAAGATGAGCTTGTCAGCCGAGATTATTAATATTGTGGCAATCCTGCCCGACAGAGATTTTCATCTTACTTCTCGCTAGAATTATCCACATTTGATTTCACTATTTTAAAATAACCAATAAAAGGAGAATTTATTGGAAATGTTCCACATTTGCTTGAAAAGAGAATGAGAAATTATCTAGGAAAAATACCTTGGTACACTCAGCCAAGATTTTAATACCAACTTCCCACCAGGTAAAAATAGTAAAAAGAATCATTCATTTATTTAGTTAGCTGCTTAGCTATTTTTTATTTTCATTGCTTTGTCATGGCAACACAAGTAATCAACTTCAATCAAGTATAATTCAAATTGGACGACAGTATTGAATAAATTTATCGGTCGAAAGTGGTTTTAAAGCTCTATTACGTTATCAATGTGAAAATTGAAATTAATTTTTTACAATTTGATAAGTAATCAATTGATTTATAAGTGGAAGTTCCGATATTATCTCAATTAAATGGCCTATGCTTACTATTATGTTTTAAAAATTGATTATTAAGTACATCAAGTGGAAGCTCAAAAATGACGAGCCTACAAAACTTTCGATATCGATCTTGAGCTTAAGCAATGAGCTCAGTTTGAAGCTCGGAATACAAGTACTTGCAGAGCCCTAATATTTAACCCCTTTTTTCCTGAGGTTATTATTAAAAATCATGATTTCTACTTTTATACATTATGATATATTTTAAGTTTCGATAGATCAATTTTTTATATTCAGTCTTGAAAAGATTTCGTGCTAGATCCAAGCAAGGACATTAATAAATATGGACCTTGCTACAGGCAATCATGTTTGGCAAAATTATATCTTCTTAATTTTTATTCCCTTCTCTTTATTTGATAGTAGTTTAGTCTTCTATGACAACATGTTTCAGTGTTAATATCTTTTGGTCTGAATCTAAATTGATAATTGAGATATCGAGTTTGACATTACCAAGCGTGAAATGTTTTGTACTTATTTATATTTTATTTTTCTCTGAATATGTTAATAAATAGTTAAATAAACAATATGAATGAAAAATGTATACAGTTTTATCCTAGTTTTTTTTATTGATTAATAATTTGACTCATATTTTCATAAATAACATTGCTTTCAGCTTTGAATGGCATCGTTTTTGAAAAAAAAAAAACACTTTTCCCCAAAAAATAATATCACCTTCTGCATGTAAGACATGATGCTATAATTACATTAAATTAATGGCTCTCAGTACTCTGACGTTTGTGTGTTTCTTTGTGAAGTAACAATATGTAGGAGGTTGCAATGGTAAATATTATAATAAAGATTTGTTTAACTCAAGAAAAAAAAGGGGATGGGAGGAAGCTCAAATTATTATTGGGTTAAGGGGGCTAGTAACTATTTGAGGAGCATTGTTCTTGAGGAACCCATAATCTAATATATTTCAGGATAAAATCCCCGCATTGACGGTTTAAGGTCTTTGACCCCAAACCACTCCTGCTACTATCCAAACCACTCCAGCTACTATTCAAACCACCCCTGCTACTATCCAAACCATCCCTGCTATTATTCAAATCACCTCTGCTACTATTCAAACCACCCCTAAATGTTCAGTTTCCTTCAACTCTAGAAGTAATAAAATCTTTACTTTGCCAATATTTTGTTATTAATGCCATTTTAAGGCTTTGGTTAAACATTTATTGGCCAAATACAAACTCATTTTCAAAAGTGTTAAAAAAAAAAATATTTAGTAAAATTGAGTGTACTGATAGTACAATATTTTGAAGAAGGCTCAAACTTTTTTTTTTTAAATAAGCTTTGTTTTAATCTTGAGTTGACTTAAGTAATTTAAAAGCTCGTTTTTGCCCCTTTTTCTATACATGCTCTACTAACTCTCCAAATACTCGGTTACATGAACATATATTTACTTGTAGAGTACTCTTGACAATATTTAAAATTTATTCCACCTATCTGTGCACTCTCAGATCTTCTAAGTTTCCAACTTTAAAATCTAAATTAATAGAGCTGAGAAAGATAAATTATGTTTGGGAGTAGAGAGGATCTAATAAGACAAGGACAGCAGGGAGAGCTGTTCTACAGGTAAGTAAGAGACCTGCTATGGAGAGTTGTTCTATAGGTGTGTAAGAGACATGCTATGGAGAGTTGTTCTATAAGTGTGTAAGAGACCTTCTATGGAGAGTTGTTTTATAGGTGTGTAAGAGGCCTGCCATAGAGAGTTGTTCTATAAGTGTGTAAGAGACCTGCTATGGAGAGTTGTTATATGAGTGTAAGAGAGCCCTACCATAGAGAGTTGTTCTATATATGTGTAAGAGGCCTGCCATAGAGAGTTGTTCTACAGGTGTGTAAGATACCTTCTATGGAGAGTTGTTTTATGTGTGTGTACGAGAGACCTACCATAGAGAGTTGTTCTATATATGTGTAAGAAGCCTGCCATAGAGAGTTGTTCTACAGGTGTGTAAGAGACCTTCTATGGAGAGTTGTTTTATGTGTGTGTAAGAGACCTGCTATGGAGAGTTGTTATATGAATGTAAGAGAGACCTACCATAGAGAGTTGTTCTATATTATGTGTAAGAGGCCTGCCATATAGAGTTGTTCTACAGGTGTGTAAGAGACCTTCTATGGAGAGTTGTTTTATGTGTGTGTAAGAGACCTGCTATGGAGAGTAGTTCTATAGGTGTGTAAGAGATCTACAATGTAGAGTTGTTCTACAGGTAAGTAAGAGACCTGCTATGGAGTTGTTTTATAGGTGTGTAAGAGACCTGCCATGGAGAGTTGTTCTATAAGTGTGTAAGAGACCTGCCATGGAGAAGAGAAGTGTCCTTGAAGTGTAAGGAAGTGTTGTACAGGGTGTACTTTGTACCCATTGTCAGAAATGCAGAAGAAACATGGACAATGAAAGTAAGAGAGACTAGGAAAGTGGAGGAGCATGTTGGCTGTCACGAGGAGAAACAGTAATGAAGTTATCTGGGAAAGAGTAGGAGTACAAGGAGTAATACTGAGATGGTATGGACATATAATGAGGATAGAAAAGGAGAGGATGCCAAAGAAAATTTGAGAGGAGAAAAGTGGGGGAAGGAAAGAGGAAGAAGAAGATGATCATGATGATGATGATTATTGTACCAAACTTTATTATTATTATTATTATTATTCTTATTATTATTATTTGTTTTAGGCGCTGTACATGCTTACAGAGACAGATCTGCTGTTAGCGGAGGGAATCGAAGTTCCAAAAGTTCTTGGAGATGTGTTTGAATCTATTGCTGGAGCAATCTACCTTGACAGTAACAAATCATTGTCAACTGTTTGGGACATATATTATCACCTTATGAAGAAAGAAATAGGTAGGTTTGTTTGGATTTTTAAATATTATTTTAATATAAAGCAGGTAACATATTTTACTTGTTTAACTCTTGTAATAGTTTTGGCTACAAGCTTACTAACCTAGTCATGGCATACACCTGAGTAGTGGGGCTGTTGCGTATAGCTCCTTAGGTAGACCTGTCTATGTTGGTAACTGTGGCAACGGCTGCTCACACTGACTTAGCTCATCACACTCGCAACCCACTAAACAAATGCTGGTGCTGACAAGGATTCGGCGGGAATGTGAGCTGAGGTCGGTGTTTTTGCAATTTTCATAGCAAACAATTTTTTTTTAGCCAAAATAAATACAAATATTGCTCAAGTAGAAACATAGAGTTTAATTTTCTTCAGATTATACTCTCAACTGTTCTTATATGTGTTATTTTTTAACAGTGAATGAGAACCTTGCACACATATGTAATTTGTTTTTTTATATAAAACAAACATGAATTATGTGTTTGTAGTTTGTAGTCATGCATATGCACCTTGCGGCTCGAGTAGCTTTCCTACACCACAATGCTAATAGGACCAAGCTAATGTAAATCACTAAAAATGTTTGATTGACAAAACATAATTATTATTCCAGGTTTAATCCCTATTATTGCAGAGAATATTAAAAATTTGGGTGAATAAATCACCCTTGAAGTTTTAAGGTTCTCTGATATTTGATATGATTTCAATGAAAGGTGATATTAACATATATAATTTTCCAATTAGAAGACATACATGTTTGGGAAACAATGGAGACAAGGAATTACCAGTGTTTTGTTATTGTAGAGCATCCTGAAAGTGGTTTTGAAAGGAATATGATAGAAACCTTAATGTCACCGATAATTGCCTAGTTGCAAACTAAGGTCGAACACACGTTTAGAGTAATACCATAACTTTTATTTTTAACATACTTTCTCATATTATGTAACCTAAAATTTCATGATAGTAATATAATTTTTTTAATCATCCAAGGACACACACAATAAACTCTTTTAGTTAACTTTACATCCACTATTGTTTCCAGCCTGCGGCCTGGATCAGTTTTTATTCAAGCCATATATTTTACACTACTGGCTTGCTAGGCCTGTCATAGCTTCATATGACTTATAATCTAGGACCTTTAGCTTGGTAGACAGACGCACTACCGACTGAACTAAGGCGTCGGATTATACACAATAAACTGCTGCATGTTAATGGGACTGTCCAAGGCTACATACATATTTACTAGATCATCATCTATACTTATTAAATAACATGTCCTGACTGACTGACTGACTGACTGATTCATCATCGCCGAGCGCAAACTATCAAGGCTACAAGCATGAAATTCGGACTGTATATTCATTTTGTTATGTAGGCACCCACTAAGAAAGGATTTTAGAAAATTCTACCCCAAAGGGGTCAAAATAGGGGATGATAATATGTGTGATAATATGTATGAAAGTCCGTCATTTTGAAAGTTACATAAACAAAATTTTGTATTTCGGTTATTGACGTAAAACAAATAAATACGTGTTCCAGGAATTTTGGAAATTTTATTTAATAAGGGATGAAAAAGGGGGTGAAAGTTTGTGTTGGACTTGCATTATTTTTGATCTGAGGTCAAGTTATGGTCATCAACATAACGTAATATTTTAAATTAATCTGTAAATACATATGTATATTTTCGTATTTGTATATAATCAACTTCCACGCGAGCAAGGCCGCGGGCAACAGCTATCTAGTAAAAAATAAAGTAGTTTTGTTTTTTGTGTGACATATCTTAATACCTTTATGGGCTATTTATGAGGGCAGTAAATTTAGAATAAATGTATCCACATGCAAAAGTAACAAAGCCTAGTTGGAAAAACCAACTTCATCACTCCCATCTGAGATTCATGTCGATAATTTTATTCATTTTTTATTTGTTCATTTTATTACAACTTCTAATCTAATTTTTTTTTACTTTCAGATGAATTCAGCAAAAATGTACCTCTGCAACCAGTCCGTCTGCTCTATGAGCTTACACACTCAAGCCCATCTTTCTTGTAAGTATCACTTTTAGCGATACATATTAGTATCTATTGCTTCATTAATTAGTAAACAAAAAGATATCCACATAAATAAATGTCATATCTTAATGAATTAATATTACATAAACTTATTTTTAGTGTTCTTGCCATACATAGTTCTATGCATTTCAAATGGTCAAGGCAGCTATGAAATGTTGAATATAACATTGTTTAAAATGTAAATACTTTAATGTAACTCAACGATTAACAAATGAAGTGACTTTATATGCCGACTTTTCTAATTCCTCTTCAAACTTTTAGTTGGTCTGGATCATGTTGATAGAGGTGATAACTCAACAAAATTCTTTATTTAAATAAAATAATAAAGTTCTGATAAACAAAGTTTTTAAATGTGAAAAGGGACAATATAAACATGTTGCCATATTGGATCAGAATTTTATATTCACCCATCTCAAAATTTCAAATATTATCAAACCTTAAAGGACAAAAATGTGTTGTTTTCATTTTATTACATTTATCAATCTGTGGGGTATTAATATTGTCCTCATAAATTCATAATCATAACAATTTTTAAATACACTCAGCACGGTTACCTGAACATAGATATATTCACTGGTTTGTTTAAAAACCACCCAAACTATTTTAGGCACTTGACCCATCTATTTGATGAACTCAATTTTTTTATTTTATTTAAATGTATTTATTTATTTTGGTGAAGTTAAGGTGTAACTTCTTGTTTTACACTTCAAGGCAAATAGATCCATATTTAATGAATATTTTAAAATTTAAAATAATACATATTTATTTTATAAGTTGCTTAAATAAATCTTGAGAACTAAACAATAAAAAATATTATCATACATATATATATTAATCATTGTAAATACTATGTACATTATAAAATGTGTTAGTTTAAAAATCATCCACACTGTAAAATGTATATTATTTTTTAATTCATTAAAAACAATTAATTTTAACAAAAACATACACATTTATCAATTTTAGCATCATAACAATTTAGGACGAAAGCTCTCTTGATAAACAACAATATATCTAATTTTAACTCCATGGCGTTAGTCTGCATTCGAGTCAAACTGACCGAGCGATTGCCATCTGTTGGTGAAAATAGTGTCAACTTATGAATGTGTTCAGCACAACAAACCCCACCATTTAATCTCAATTCAAGTAACTCTTCATCTGTTCTAACGAGGCTGAGTTGACCTCGTTCCAGACCCACTAATTCATGGTTAATCTGAAAGCCCCAGGGATTGAACCTGAGACCTCTGGAGATTTAGCCAGTAACTCTGACCACTAGACTACAGAGACTGACCCGGGACCTCTGTAGCCAGTAACTCTGACCACTAGCCCACAGAGACTAACACAGGAACTCTGACTACTAGACTACAGAAACTAACACAGGAACTCTGACCACTAGGCTACAGAGACTAACCGAGACCTCTGGATCCAGGAACTCTGACCACTATACTACAGAGACTAACCCATGACCTCTGTAGCCAGGAACTCTGACCACTAGACTACAGAGACTAACCCAGGACCTCTGTAGCCAGGAACTCCGACCACTATACTACAGAGACTAACCCATGACCTCTGTAGCCAGGAACTCTGACCACTAGACTACAGAGACTAACCCATGACCTCTGGATCCAGGAACTCTGACCACTATACTACAGAGACTAACACAGGAACTCTGAACACTAGCCCACAGAGACTAACACAGGACCTCTGTAGCCAGGAACTCTGAACACTAGCCCACAGAGACTAACACAGGACCTCTGTAGCCAGGAACTCTGAACACTAGCCCACAGAGACTAACACAGGACCTCTGTAGCCAGGAACTCTGAACACTAGCCCACAAAGACTAACCCATGACCTCTGTAGCCAGGAACTCTGAACACTAGCCCACAAAGACTAACACAGGACCTCTGTAGCCAGGAACTCTGAACACTAGCCCACAGAGACTAACACAGGACCTCTGTAGCCAGGAACTCTGAACACTAGCCCACAAAGACTAACACAGGACCTCTGTAGCCAGGAACTCTGAACACTAGCCCACAGAGACTAACACAGGACCTCTGTAGCCAGGAACTCTGAACACTAGCCCACAAAGACTAACACAGGACCTCTGTAGCCAGGAACTCTGAACACTAGCCCACAGAGACTAACACAGGACCTTTGGATCTGTAGGCAGGAACTCTGACCATTAGCCCACAAAGGAGGTCGGTATATTTTTCTTAAGAAAGATAAATTATTAGATAGCTATTTATTATTAATAATAATAATAATAATAATAATAATAATAATAATAATATTAAATTAAAGTTATCTTTCGGTAAAAACGAAGATATTTTAGGAAAACCAATCTATTACTAAAATATGTTTAAAAATGAGGTAGCCCAATGGCTAAATATATTTATAATAAAGGAAATTGATGATGAAAGCCCACCTAGGGAAAGAGGAAAAATGTGGGAAGAATCCAATGCACAAAGGTGACATCTTCTTCCTTTCTTCTGTCTTCTATAGTAGAAGTAGTCACACACACATTTTAACACAAATAGAATAATATTTCAGCATTGTTTCCTTTATCAAACACAAAGAAGAGAATACAAATAACACAAACATTGGATTACTCCATTTTGAATTTAAATAAAAACTGCAAGAAACACATTGTGCCAACTGTTTTTGGGAGTAAAGATAAATTCCTTGGCTATGGTTAGTATTTATTTAAAAAAATAAGAAAAATAAATAAAAAATAAATAATGATAATGATAACATTATAAGATTATCATTTTTCAAATAATCATCCTCATCATCACCATTATTATTATTATTATTATTATTATTATTATTATTATTATTATTATTATTATTATTATTATTATTACAGCAACCACTTGTGAATGTGGGGAATGCCAGGTCTCCACCGTGGTTCGGATTCCACGTTAAACTGTAGGTCCTCCATTTCATCTCACAATCACCCTTCCATTACCCATTAGCGTAAGTGCGTAAAACCTGAACGGATAATAAGACGCGGTGCTAATAATAATAATAATAATAATAATAATAATAATAATAATAATAATAATAATAATATTATTATTATTATTATTATTATTATTATTATTAAATAGGTATCTATAAATACTAACCATAGCCATGGAATTTATCTTTACTCCCATAAACAGTTGGCACAATGTGTTTCTTGCAGTTTTTATTTAAATTCAAAATGGAGTAATTCACTGTTTGTGTTATTTGTACTCTCTTCTTCTTTGTGTTGGATAAAGATAACAATGACGAAATATTATTATATTTGTGTTAAACTGTGTGTGTGAGTACTTCTACTATATAAGACAGAAGAAAGGAAGAATATGTCACCTTTGTGAATTGAAGTCTTCACACATTTCCCTCTTTTTCTAGGTGGGCTTTCTTCATCAAATTTACTCTTAGTAGTTTAATTTCCCTTTTCTTTAGTTTTATCAATTTTCTTTATTAAAAAATTATTACTATAATATGTTTTTCATACACACACATTTTTGTAAAGGTTGACAATATCATGTTGTTTATATTATGTACTATTCTTTGTCATCATCATCATCATCATTATCACATTTTCCCAGCATGTGGCTGAGTCAGTTCAGTAACAGCATTGCATTATGTACCTTAACTCTAGCTTGGACAACTTCATTATCATGACCTCCACTTTCTTAGTCTCTCTCTTACATTCATTGTCCATGTTTCTGCTACATATGTGACAATAGGTACAAAGTACGTCCTGTACAACACTTCCTTACATTTCAAGGGCACTTCTTTTCTCCATAGCAAGTTTCTTACACACCTATAGAACAACTCTTCCTGCTGTCCTCTTCTCATTACACCCTCTTTCTTTTCACCTTTCGCCTCACGCTTCTAAGATATTTTACGTCCTGTACTTTTCTAAGCTCTACTTCATCCAAACTCTTAACTTTATTAAACCTTGCCCTCTTCCTTGTCATTACCATCACTTCTCACTTTGTCATGATAGATTTAACCCCACACTCTTTCACTTCCTCATTCCATTCTTGTAGTTGTTCCTTTACTTCCTCTTCCTTCTCCCCCATACAATCAAGTCATCAGCAAACATCATGACTTTCACTCTTCCCTCCCTAAGTTTCTTGCCACTTGGTTCATGAATTTTCCATTACCATTACAAATTTGAAACCACTCAGTTTACCCCTTCTCAGTCTTAACCAACTCATGTTATGCTCACGTACTCCCTACACTCATTATTACTCTAAGCTGCAGCCTCCTCCATCTATTCACAGGTATTTATTTTAATTGTACTTGATTGCTAACAAAATATTATTTTATAGGAAAACTGAAGTGCTAGAAGATTTACATAAAGTGGTGGTGACATTGGAATTCATGAACCGGGATAAAAAAAATACGGTTTTTGGTTTCGGAGAAAACAAAAATCTGGCCAAGAAAGCTGCAGCCAAATTGGCTATCAAAGAACTCACTGAATCTTCCAAATGAAAGAAAATGATTTCACAAATAAATGATTGTGTATTAATTAAGGATGGGACGCTCGATATTCAAGATTAAAGGATTCAAGAAAACTTCAGATTCAAGGCTCAAATCTTTATAAAAAAAGTTACTAAAATTATTTGAGTGAAATTATTTTAAAGCTCTAATACTGCTTATTGGTGGTTCATAACATATTATAATCAGTAATTGGATTCAAAGATGTTAGCAACTGGTTCTCTTTCACCATAGCAGCACCCTTTCTTAGGGAAAGATAAAAACCAAGAACATTTTATTAAAATAATGTATTTATCTTCCTTAAAATAATTCACTAATCTATCAACATAATATCCTCTTATTCCATAATAAATATGTAATCAAAATGAAAATGGAATTAAATGTGAAAAGCATACAAAGTTAAGCCTTAAGACCAAATAGAAATTCACAGCGAAGCGCACTCAAATCGAATATATGAAATATTCTCGAAGCTGAATCAAAGTTCAAATATTTGGTTTTAGTTGTTTTATGCTTGAAAAATATTATATAGTAGTTATTTAAATTACTTTTTGCACTAAAATTACTTGGAAAATGTTTTACTGAACAATTGTTTGTAATATTTTATGTTAGTCTGATAAATCAAGATACTATCACAACATGCAATCCATTTTCTTCAGATTTTTTCATATAAATATTAATTTGTAATATACAAAACTAATCAGATTGGCTATAATTGAACACAAATCGGATATTTCAGCTGTCAATATTTTTACTGATAAGCTTCGAAGCCAAAATTGGTTTTGAAGCGAAGTTGAAGCTGATGTTTGTTTCAAAACCATGTCAAAGCTTGGCACACCCTTATGCCACTCTAATGCTAGCAAGTAGAACCATAATGTGATAACGAAAGTTCTTGCGTTATTAGCACCTAGAACTAAAAGAATTGATCAACCAGAACAGCTTGTAGGTCAACTAGTGGCTTGATTGCATATAGTCAGTTGATAAGACCTAGGTCGATGCAGCACGTTATTATGAAAGAAAACATCTGACCACAACGTTATTAATACTAGCCGATCCAAAATAATTAAGGACCTGTTCAAAGAACGTGGGAAATTCTAGGAACAGGTTCAAATGAACTGGTCCAAATCAGATTAATCACACTACTGATTATAATTATAGGATGAACTTAACAAGCAGGCCCAGAACTGCAATTTAACACTTCAATGACTATGAATGGATTATAATAAAGAATGTTTTAATTTAGTTAAGATTTGTATTTTCTGTTATTCTTATATATTTGTATTTTCTCTTACGTTCATGCATTTTTTCCAAGATTTGGATTTGAGATTCAGACTTGTAAAATAGTGGGTTTTAACCTGAATCTTAATAATATTTTATTTTGTGTAAAAATAATTCAATGTTATACAAATCCATATTTAATGGTTTTTACCGGCGGAGTGCTATCGTCATGCTAGTGGAACAAATATGACTCTTTCACAAACATGTACTGCATTCTTTTGTCTTTAGAATAAACTATTAACACTATCGATATATTTAAGTTATCAGAAAATACCAATATGAAAATCATGCTACCACCAACCTGTGTAAACAACTACAGCGGACCTGTCACAGTCGTCATTTAGTTTTATTTCCAAGTTTTTAATGGATCGTGTATTTAATAAAAATTAAATGCGGAATCTAATGATTTAAAAAAGTGATTATAGTAGTGATAACTATTCTGTATGAGAATGAATTAGACACAAACAATATTGTTGGTCAGGCCGCCACCGTGGTTCGGATTCCACGTTAAACTGTAGGTCCTTCATTTCATCTCACAATCACCCTATCATTACACATTAGCGTAAGTGCGTATAACCCGAACGGGTAGTAAGACGCGGTGCTAATAATAATAATAATAATAATAATAATAATAATATTGTTGGTGGTGTTATTTTATGTGAAGAACTACCTTCAGTTGAGTGTGTAAGGAAGACAATAAAGTGGTACAAAAACCTATTCTTTCAAACAATTGATATTGTACTGTTAAATGCAAATGTTCTGCTTACGGTAATAGCCGGGAGAAAATCAGTGTAGCAGATTTTCAGGTAGGAGTAATCCGGGAGCTTCTGGGGTTACATGTTGTCAGGCTTTCCAACGTGGAGGGCTCCCATCAAATAATGAGCCACCTCTTCAGCTTACAGAGAGGCATTTCCTTTCCTTTGTTCCTGAACCCCCTAACAGGAAAAATGCCATGTGTACTCACACTGAATTAGGGGAAAGTAAAAGAAAAGAATCGCTCTACATGTGTGAACAGTGCAATGTAGGATTGTATATTGTGCCCTGTTTGTATACTAGTTAACGAGTTTATAAAATATTAATTAATGTTGATAATAAATGAAAATATATTGGTAAAAATCTGGCTTCAATTATTGGTAAGTAAATTTTTTATGTAAAATAACCTAGTGTGTACATGAATTCTGGTTTCTAGTACCAAAAAGGTTAACCACATATAGTTGTCAATGTGAGCAACACCTGTCACTTTCAGGGTTTGTCTTTGTGCCGTGTTGATGGTCATCGCATGGTAAACCTTGATAGGATATTTCAGCATTTAAACTGAAAGGGTTAGTTTGATGGAATTGTGGGTATTCTTTGTATCACGAGCCATCCTCCCATAATGCAATCTGTCATGACATTTGTAAGTTGCCTCTATTTTAAAGCTTTGCAGACTGTTTGCCTGTAAGTAGGTCCCATTGCTCATTTTAGGTGAGTTTCAAATTACGTAGGAAAATTATGGCTGCTCAAATTTTAATTGAAGGGCTTGGATGGGTTAATGGAATGAACTAAGGGAATTAAAAAAATTTGGCAGGGTATTAGTTCCTATGGACATGTAAGTGCGGGATGGCACTTCTAACTGCTCTAAAACACAACCATTAATTTCACTAGCCGATTCATTTTTGGAGCTAAAATAGCTTGCTCCTGGAACTATGAAAGAGGCTTGTTTTTTAAAAAAAAGACATATTGAGATAGATAAAATTGACAAATTCCTGGATATCCTTGACCACGATGCAGATCCGGGAGTTATTCAAGGACACCAAGCTTTCACATTCTACAAAGAGTATTGACTAATTTCAGCAATATACTGACAAATAAACTATTTGTCTTCTCACAGGCAGTTCCGCTTATTATATGCTTATGCCAATTATGCAAATTATTTTAGGGATAAGGAAGTTTATATTTTTAGAAAGTGTACCTGCATTTGTGTGGAGGAAAAGTGGAAAACCACACAGCACACTTGACCGAGATTCGAACCGGCATCTACCCGTCATAGGCAGTCTATTCTACTGTGTGTTAGACCACGCGGTCACCGAAGCCAATCATGTTAATTGACAGGGAAAGTTTCACAACATCTGGGCATAACAATCATTGACCTCGTCAGCACTAGTGATTCTCGACTATCAGAGTTATATTTAGATCTTCATTTGAGGTCCTGTGCGACATTGTACCTTCATTCCGTAATATAAGAGATAACAAACGATAACTCTCCTATTGAATGTAGAGTTAATTATTTTATGCTGTTATTTTGATGTGAATCTTTGCTTGGATATGTTGCACACAGCTATTTGGTCATTAGAAAAATACAAAGGTAATTTAAATGCAACACATCCCTCAAAATGAGCATGTCCAAGAATAGATTATTCATATAAGTATTTCCTTTACCTCTGGACGCTTCTTTAAAGAACGCTCACTTTTCATACTGAATCTTTAGAGATATACATAATAAAGCTTATGTTAAACTTACACAGTTTTTAAATAATGTTTGGCTATTTGCACTATTTGTCGAGTCATTTTAGTCTTATCATCTCCAAGGGAGTCAACGGAGTCTTTTTCTTTATCAGTGGTGCACCCAGAAAGTTACTTTGCAGGGATATTAAATATATCTAAGAGATTATTTCTGTTATTTTTTTAGATTGGGAATTTTATGGGCACTTTTAATATGTGGGCCTACAACATTTCAATATTATGTCTTAAGTATTGTCTTGAAATTTAGTCTACCCATTTTACAAATTGACAATGCACACTACTATAGTTGTACCATTGACTATTATATTGGATGAGTACTCTTTGTGTTTTAGATTAGAAAACACTGTGGTTTACTATCGTTTGGGCTATATACATATCTACTCTTGGGCTAGGCTTGATTAAGAACTAATTTAGAGGAAATGTATCTGAATTTGCTTGGAGGGAGAGTGATAAACTATTTAGGTAAAACCTCTATCGGTACGCCCGGCCAGATTTCGAAAACACCTATGTCCCTATCATTGACAATCAAGGCGTCGCTTTCCTGATTGACTAGCCTGCCCAAGACAGGGAAATTGGGGTTCAAATCCATGTTGGGTCTTCCGAGAGTGTATATTTTCTAAATCCTTCCTTATCCTTACCCCATTATAGTAATTATCATATATGCATATGACCCTGAACAGGTAGTAAGAAGTGATGATTAAAAAAATAAGTATATTGCAATAGTGTCATATTATACTTTGTGACCACCAAAAGAAGGAAAGATTTTATAGAAATTATTTGTCGTCTTGGGGAGGAGGGGAGCAATGCCTCTATACCACCCCCACCCCCTACCTCTCCTTTGTTGTCAGTTACACTGAATGCCATGGTTATTAACGACTTATTCTAAATGGTAGTGATAGTTAGGATGTAGTAAATGTGGCCTTCAGCCTTATTGCCCGATTCATTACACTATATGTATGTATATTATTGTTTGTATCTATGTTTTCATATTTCTTATTGTCGAATTAAAACCAGATTTGTTAAAGTATCTCCTTTATTATGGGTGGGTACATAGAAATAATGACTTAGAAGGGGGTAGGGCTACAAAAAAAACTTTAGGAAATAAGTTTTCCATTTCTATATATTATATGCTATAGCACAAACCCTACTATATCTTCGTACATAGTGTAGGAGGTTTTTTGGATGTGTACTTTCCCCCCTCTCTCTCCATGCTATAGTACAACTCTTAGATCGCATTTATGTATGTTTGTACTTTATATATATATATGTATGTATGTACGTACGTATGTATGTATGTATGTATGTATGTATGTATTTATGTATGTATTTATGAATGTATATATTTATGTATGTACGTATGTATGTACGTATGTATGTACGTATGTATGTATGTATGTATGTATGTATGTATGTACGTATGTATGTATGTATGTATGTACGTATGTATGTATGTATGTATGTATGTATGTATGTATGTATGTATGTATGTATGTATGTATGTATGTATGTATGTATGTATGTATTATATATATGTATGTATGTACGTATGTATGTATGTATGTACGTATGTATGTATGTATGTATGTATGTATGTATGTATGTATGTATGTATGTATGTATGTATGTATGTATGTATGTATATATATATATGTATGTATGTATGTACGTATGTATGTACGTATGTATGTATGTATGTATGTATGTATGTATGTATGTATGTATGTACGTATGTATGTATGTATGTATGTATGTATGTTTGTATGTATGCATGTATGTATGTACGTATGTATTTATGTATGTATGTATTTATGTATGTATTTATATATGTATATATGTATGTATGTTTGTATGTATGTATGTATGTATGTATGTATGTATGTATGTATGTATGAATGTATGTACGTTATATATGTGTGTATGTATGTATGTATGTATATATGAATGTATGTATTTCTGTATGTATGTATTTATGCATGTATGTATTTATGTATGTATGTATTTATGTACGTATGCATGTATGTATGTATGTATGTACGTATGTATGTATGTATTTATGTATGTATTATGTATGTATGTATGTATTTATGTATGTATGTATGTATGTATGTATGTATGTATGTATCTATGTATGTATGTATGTATGTATGTATGTATGTATGTATGTATGTATGTATGTACATGCACTGTGTGTTTATGCATGTATGAAAGTGTGTGTAGTGATATAAGCATAATAGTATGTTTGATGTATTATTAGGCCTACTTATTAGTATTGTGTTCTGTCTTTCGTATCCGTGTTCAAATGGATTCCTTCAGCATTTCCTATCATCAGCTTCCTTTTTTAGATCCTCAAAACTCATCTTCTTTCCTTGTTTAGGTTCATAAATCCGTTGCGATCCTGGTGATAAGAAAGTGAAGGTAAATACTGTCTCGGTATCCACTGTACAGCAGGATTTATCACAAAAACCCAATTACTGGCCTATTGTTGCAGCTAGTAGTGCTTCGGAGATCCTATTCTACTATATTTTCAGGTCTAGGCTACTATATTTACAATTTAAATAAGAAGTTGAGTGTGAAGAAAGGGTGAAAAGTTTTCGGGGTTATACGGGGTGAGTGTGTTAACAGAATGTAACATTCCAATGTAAACACTCTATTTGGCAAAACCTTCTATGAAGACTTTCTAGGTACACTCAAAGCACTGTATCTAGAGAGGCTTAATATATTAAAATAACATAATTACATGTTTTGATTGGTTTAGATCAAGATTATAATAGTTGAGTTGAATAACTTAAGATAATATTTTACAAATTAAGATTAATTTAAAGCAAGTAAGAAATCACTAAAATTAGATAAAATTGGTTTCGCTTTAAGTAATCTTTACTAAGCTTTTAACTAATACTTTTGAAAACCCCTTTAATATCTTTTTACTGTGATTTATACATTTTATTTGATCTTTTTATGCTTTTAACTCCTTTTTAACCTATGTAGGGCTACCCCAAACTATTTCACCCGAGAAACGCCGGGTAATGTACTTCAATGCTGGTATACTATAAAAATAAATAAATTACCTAACAATCGAGCTTCAAAAGCAACTCCAGCATTGTTCACGAGCACATCTACGCCATCAAGATTCTCACTGACCCATTGAATGCTGCTAATAGGTCTTCTTCCTTTGTCATATCTGCCTTAATTGGGAAAAATTTTCCAGGTTCTCCTTCTAATTCCTTTTCGTAGTTCTGAAACATGTTTCAAGGGGCCCAACTATGTATACATTTCAGACAAAGTTTAAGAAAAGTATTTAAATTGTACTGTGTTTTGATATGTTTCTATGTTATTGCTATATATTAAAACAAGGGTACCAGTTTGAAATATAAGCTCCTAAGCATTTATCCAACACTAGTACTATTCAACGTAAAGCTAATAATGATTGTCAGAATTTCGTAGTGTCGTTACTCCAATCAACCCGTTGGCCTACGTGTCAGGTTGGCTAAGTGGTATAGATAGGCAGAGGCAAATAATTGTGGGGTTCATTATGATCTGGTTTATTGAAATTGACAAATTACTATACGAGTCAGTGGCAGATTGTCCATAAGAGGCGCATAGCTGCAGAACCCCCAACAATTATATATACCTACATTTGGTTTTAGTTAAGTACAGTCGACTATAACACATCCAGTGATTATAATTATTACTTTCAACATATTTCATATTTTGTAATTTTCACGGACAGTAACTGCGCCGTTTTTAATGGAAGGTTTTCATGAGTCTACTGGCTAGGCGTCATGCGTTGCGACTCTCTCTGTTCTCTCCTCCTTAGCTAGTGGTGAAGTGTAGAAGCAGAAGAGGGGAGTAGTAGAAACGAACAAGCAACAACGTAGAACCAGAACTGCAGGCGTTGCAAACACACACTCTCTCTCTCACTCCTTAGCTAGTGGTGAAGTGTAGAAGCAGAAGAGTGGGAGTAGGAGAAACGAACAAGCAGTAACGTAGAACCAGAGCTGCAGGCGTTGCAACTCTCTCTCACTCCTTAGCTAGTGGTGACGTGTAGAAGCAGAAGAGGGGGAGTAGTAGAAACGAACAAGCAGTAACGTAGAACCAGAGCTGCAGGCGTTGCAACACACACACTCTCTCTCTCACTCCTTAGCTAGTGGTGAAGTGTAGAAGCATAAGAGGGGAGTAGTAGAAACGAACAAGCAGTAACGTAGAACCAGAGCTGCAGGCGTTGCAACTCTCTCTCTCACTCCTTAGCTAGTGGTGAAGTGTAGAAGCATAAGAGGGGAGTAGGAGAAACGAACAAGCAGTAACGTAGAACCAGAGCTGCAGGCGTTGCAACTCTCTCTCACTCCTTAGCTAGTGGTGACGTGTAGAAGCAGAAGAGGGGGAGTAGTAGAAAACGAACAAGCAGTAACGTAGAACCAGAGCTGCAGGCGTTGCAACTCTCTCTCTCTCACACACAGCTTAGCTAGTGGTGAAGTGTAGAAGCAGAAGAGGGGGAGTAGGAGAAACGAACAAGCAGTAACGTAGAACCAGAACTGCAGGCGTTGCAACTCTCTCTCACTCTTAGCTAGTGGTGAAGTGTAGAAGAGAAGAGGTGGAGTAGTAGAAACGAACAAGCAGTAACGTAAAACCAGAACTGCAGGCGTTGCAACTCTCTCTCACTCCTTAGCTAGTGGTGAAGTGTAGAAGCAGAAGAGGTGGAGTAGGAGAAACGAACAAGCAGTAACGTAGAACTAGAGCTGCAGGCGTTGCAACTCTCTCTCTCACACAGCTTAGCTTGTGGTGACGTGTAGAAGCAGAAGAGGGTGAGTAGGAGAAACGAACAAGCAGTAACGTAGAACTAGAGCTGCAGGCGTTGCAACTCTCTCTCTCTCACACACAGCTTAGCTAGTGGTGAAGTGTAGAAGCAGAAGAGGGGGAGTAGGAGAAACGAACAAGCAGTAACGTAGAACCAGAGCTGCAGGCGTTGCAACACACACTCTCTCTCTCACAGCTTAGCTAGTGGTGAAGTGTAGAAGCAGAAGAGGTGGAGTAGGAGAAACGAACAAGCAGTAACGTAGAACTAGAGCTGCAGGCGTTGCAACTCTCTCTCTCACACAGCTTAGCTAGTGGTGAAGTGTAGAAGCAGAAGAGGTGGAGTAGGAGAAACGAACAAGCAGTAACGTAGAACTAGTGCTGCAGGCGTTGCAACTCTCTCTCTCTCACAGCTTAGCTAGTGGTGAAGTGTTGAAGCAGAAGAGGGGGAGTAGGAGAAACGAACAAGCAGTAACGTAGAACCAGAACTGCAGATACCCTCGACAACCATATAGTTTAACTTGGAACTGAATTGCGTGATTAATATTTTTTGTTTTAATTTCATTCTGTATTCTTGGTTGTTTAGACCATACTGTTTTTATAATGAGTTCAGAAATGAATACCAACACAAGAATGTATTTAATTTATTAACAATTAATATTTCTCAATAAAGTTCCATTGACAATTCTTTACTAATACATCTAAGGGCAACTAGTAGTAAATTCGATGTTCAAACACTTTTATCCAAATATAAACACATAATATTTGATTTACTTTCAAAAGTAGATGTATATTTTAAAATATTAGGAAACCTATAAAATATAAATGATATTTGTATCATTTGTATTTAATTTATAAGCTAATATTTATTCTAACAAATAATAATTGACTTTACCCCTTTAATTAGTATAATTCTTTGTTTTTTAATGCATATGGATACGCTTATAAGATTTTGATTTATCCATTGATTTTTATATAATCTTATAGATAAAAACCATTTTAACTGTTCTGTTTTACAACTATTAAATTATGTCTTCATTAATGTATTTCAGTTACAGTAGGATTACTACACTCCACAAATACAAAACAATATCAGTATCGTTATAAGCTATTTGAAGAATACACTAAACAAAGGAGATTTTCGTTGAAATACCTTTTTGCTAATAAGTCCTAAAAATAAATTAGTTTTTGTTAATGTTAACTTATGAGATGGTTAGATAAAACATTACTATACATCCCTCCAAATGAACTCTCTTGCTTCGCCAATAATCTCCTACCAATTACCCCAAATCCCCTATAATCCTAGCAGCGCCTCAGTGTTCAAACTCACGAGCCACCACTGTTATATAACTCAGACTGGTTTGGGGCTTCCTCCTCTACACTGAACAGGGACTCATACTGTAGGATACTATCCTCACAAGTTACTGTAACTTGGTAGCAGAGTATGTGAGTAACAATTGGCGTCCTTCTCGATCCTTCTTCTCCTCTGAATAGTTCTAAAAACTCACTGTTATTTACCAAAAAAGGAGAGATGTTTCCACTGAGTTACTGGTTTTGTCAATACTTTATGTTATACTGCTAGTTGGCAAAACAATCTCGGTTTTTAACACATGTGCTGGTACGCGTGCGTAATTACTGATTTGGAACATTTGACAATACGATTTCTCAGGATTACGTCATCCTTGCATGCTGTAGATTACCAAATTCTCCACGTTACGACAGTAGGGCGGGTACCTAAAGGAGAATGCGGTTAGTTCATAATCATCAACACATTAATCCTGTTCTAGTTAGTATTGGTAATGCATATAATTTATAAAAGCAATTGGAATCACGCTCGCCTCTCCAAATGTAGGCACCTACAGACCTCCCACAAAAGAAGGTTTCCACAATAAATCCGAGATAAGGAAGGTTAACCCATTAAACTTGGTAATATTACCAATAAAGAATATTTTTTTATTACTAAATATATTACTTCTAAACTTACATTGATGGGTTTGACATTCTTCTTGACAGACATGTGTAATATAATTTACATCGAACTATTTCCTGAATATTTGCGAGGGGAAGTCCAATGCATTCACGTTAATTATTCCACTTCTACCTAACATCTAGCTATGCCAATGAGTACCGTACGCATAGACACATCTTGTTAGCAGTCTGCCAATAAATGTGTGTAGGTTAAGCTCTGAATAAAATTCCCGCGTGGTGAGGCTCGTCTCTGTGCCTAGGCCACAGACAAGGAAATAACAGATACGTAGCCCTACGGGAGATTTGTTGCGCTCATCGAGTCAGGTAGAACTTAAAACATCCAGTGATAACAGCACTTCCAAGTGAAAATTCTTTAAAACAACTCACTTGCAAAATGTTCCTCGTGAGAAAGACAAGCTAAGAGCTGCTGTCTCTCCGAGTACAATAGTCCAGGTAGAGGTAATACCTTACCCTGCCTCACCCCCCTTTCATTGGCCAAAACTTTTCCAACAATTGAGTGTGTTGGATCCAAACATACAATGCCAGTGCTTCTACAGTTTAAACGTAAGTGACACGAGTCTTGGAAATGCACTTGTAAATGAATTATTAAATATTTTGTTACCAAATTCTCCGGTCACAATTCTTTAGAATTCACTTCTTCGTTAGACTGGACTGCAAACAACTGGGATATCAGTGTTCCAATCCCGATCGTGTGTACTGAGAGTGTTTTTTCCTAATATGCTTATAATTTTCCTTCAACGCATTTACGGGCACATTTACCAAAGATTTTACCCTCCTTATTCCTTATCCATCGGAGGAAATACGCGGATAGCCGTAATGGGAAGTAAGACACGGTGCACAAAATATATTAGTAATTAAAGTTAAATACTTATGTCATAAAGGTTGCATTTATTTTTACATTATTTTGGGTCAAATTAATACAAACGAAATATAGAAGTAATATGCCACTTTATAAACTAAAAAAAAAAGTTAAAAGCATGGAAAATACAATGAAAAGAGTTTCCTAAGTATATATTTGTATCGGCAATACCCCCTTATTTTAAACACGGGAATGATTATATTCAACATTATTTTATACTAATACCAACCCCGATGGCATAGTTAACTAACACACTAGTTTAGTGTTGAGCTAGACTGCTGAGGACAGGGAGACCAAGGTTCGAATCTCGCTTGGTTGAACTGGGTTCCCTAAATGATTTTCCACTCTCCCCCCACGCAAATGTGGGGCATTACGTCCTCTATATCCTACCTTCTCAAATCTTAGCCCATTAGCGTAATTAGTAATTAAGCGTATAATTCGAGAGGGTAGTTGATGTGGTACTAAGTATCAGTATTATATTTATATTAATGTGCAATGAAAGATAACAAATCGGTTTTAAATCAGTTTATAATAAAATAAAGTCTGAAAATGAAACTTATCTCCCTAAACTCGCGTTAGGATTACATAACAAAAAGCTCATAATGTTTTGTACAATTACACTTGTCCAACACCTTCTCGTGTCTGTGTGGAAAATAAAATATCTATATATTTTTGTAAAGTGAAATATAAATAAATATATAAAAAAAAAATTACACTGAAAACTCTTTCAGTATAAGATTATTTTACTATAATAGAACAACATTTTCATACAATTAATAATTGCAGATTTTCTTAAAAAATAAATATTTATATCAAAATAAAATAGTTTAGTAAAGTGAGTAAAATTGTTGACAATACAAAGTATATGAACCAAAAATACTCTTAAATATACCCAAATATTGTTTTAATCACAGCTATAGTTAAGTGTTTGGTATAAAAATATCTACTAAAGTAAAGAAAAAAGGTTATGATTATGTAGTTTGGATAAGTTTGAAACTAAAATTATGATCACTAGCATCAAAAAATTAATACAATAATAATATAAAACTAAGATTTAACAGAAATTTGAATCAAATATGTGTCAAACAAATTTGGACATTGATATATTTTCATAATATTTTGGTCACTTTGATTTCGTAATGTACTACATCGAGCTTTGACGTATGTAACTATAGCATTCTTGCTTTATTGGTGAACATCCAGCTGTCATAATTTTGAAAGTTCCCTCGTGTACAATCCTAAGCTACCCAAGGCAATCAAAAAACCAGTTATGGCAGTTAACAACTAGAAAATCTTAGAAATAAAATATTACCTAGTCTACAATTAGTTTTGAAATATCTAAGCTCAATTTTCTAACTATCATTTAGAAATTTCCATTTTTAAGACTTATTTGGTTATTTGGAGTTGTCCTCCTAAACGATTGTTAAATTTAAATTTGCTAGCGCACATAAAAGTTTTTATTCTGTTTGTATCCCCTTTCCTATGTCTCGGGTCCCGCTTATTAAACAAAAATGTTCATACTTTTATAATTATTTGGAATGATCCCATTGGTTGTCTGAAATATTTCAATCGTCTATCACCCTGGAAAGTATTTATTTAAATTAGTTTTGGTAGTCTTGAACACAATTTTTTACCAACGAACCTCGGGAACCATCGTGTGTATGCCGTACATAAATTATTATTATTATTATTATTATTATTATTATTATTAGCACCGCGTCTTACTACCCGTTCGGGTTATACGCACTTACGCTAATGTGTAATGGTAGGGTGATTGTGAGATGAAATGAAGGACCTACATTTTAACGTGGAATCCGAACCACGGTGGAGGTCTGGCATTCCCCACATTCACAAGATGTCTTGTCAGATGTGAAGGAAGGGTTTGGTAATCAGATAAATCTTTGCCAGGACCGAGGATTGAACCCCGGCCGCCAGCATAGAAGTCTGACACCTTACCCCTAGACCACCAGGTCACCCTGCCTGCCATAGAGATTTGTTCTACAGGTGTGTAAGAGACCTTCTATGGAGAGTTGTTTTATGTGTGTGTACGAGAGACCTACCATAGAGAGTTGTTCTATGTATGTGTAAGAAGCCTGCCATAGAGAGTTGTTCTACAGGTGTGTAAGAGACCTGCTATCGAGAGTTGTTATATGAATGTAAGAGAGACCTACCATAGAGAGTTGTTCTATATTATGTGTAAGAGGCCTGCCATATAGAGTTGTTCTACGGGTGTGTAAGAGACCTGCTATCGAGAGTTGTTATATGAATGTAAGAGAGACCTACCATAGAGAGTTGTTCTATATTATGTGTAAGAGGCCTGCCATATAGAGTTGTTCTACAGGTGTGTAAGAGACCTTCTATGGAGAGTTGATTTATGTGTGTGTAAGAGACCTGCTATGGAGAGTAGTTCCATAGGTGTGTAAGAGATCTACAATGTAGAGTTGTTCTATAGGTGTGTAAGAGACCTGCTATGGAGAGTTGTTCTATAAGTGTGTAAGATACCTGCTATGAAGTTGTTTTATAGGTATATAAGAGACCTGCTATGGAGAGTTGTTCTATAAGTGTGTAAGAGACCTGCCATGGAGAAGAGAAGTGTCCTTGAAGTGTAAGGAAGTGTTGTACAGGTGTACTTTGTACCCATTGTCAGAAATGCAGAAGAAACATGGACAATGAAAGTAAGATAGACTAGGAAAGTGGAGGAGCATGTTAGCCGTCACAAGGAGAAACAAGAATAGTAATGAAGTTATCTGGGAAAGAGTAGGAGTACAAGGAGTAATACTGAGATGGTATGGACATATAATGAAGATGGAAAAGGAGAGGATGCCAAAGAAAATTTGAGAGGAGATAAGTGGGGGAAGGAAAGAGGAAGAAAACCATGATGATGATGATTATTGTACCAAACTTTATTATTATTATTATTATTATTATTATTATTATTATTATTTGTTTTTGGCGCTGTACATGCTTACAGAGACAGATCTGCTGTTAGCGGAGGCAATCGAAGTTCCAAAAGTTCTTGGAGATGTGTTTGAATCTATTGCTGGAGCAATCTACCTTGACAGTAACAAATCATTGTCAACTGTTTGGGACATATATTATCACCTTATGAAGAAAGAAATAGGTAGGTTTGTTTGGATTTTTAAATATTATTTTAATATAAAGCAGGTAACATATTTCACTTGTTAAACTCTTGTAATAGTTTTGGCTACAAGCTTACTAACCTAGTCATGGCATACACCTGAGTAGTGGGGCTGTTGCGTATAGCTCCTTAGGTAGACCTGTTTATGTTGGTAACTGTGGCAACGGCTGCTCACACTGACTTAGCTCATCACACTCGCAACCCACTAAACAAATGCTGGTGCTGACAAGGAATCGGCGGGAATGTGAGCTGAGGTCGGTGTTTTTGCAATTTTCATAGCAAACAATTTTTTTTTTAGCCAAAATAAATACAAATATTGCTCAAGTAGAAACATAGAGTTTAATTTTCTTCAGATTATAATCTCAACTGTTCTTATATGTGTTATTTTTAACAGTGAATGAGAACCTTGCACATATGTAATTTGTTTTTTTATATAAAACAAACATGAATTATGTGTTTGTAGTTTGTAGTCATGCATATGCACCTTGCGGCTCGAGTAGCTTTCCTACACCACAATGCTGATAGGACCAAGCTAATGTAAATCACTAAAATGTTTGATTGACAAAACATAATTATTATTCCAGGTTTAATCCCTATTATTGCAGAGAATATTAAAAATTTGGGTGAATAAATCACCCTTGAAGTTTTAAGGTTCTCTGATATTTGATATGATTTCAATGAAAGGTGATATTAACATATATAATTTTCCAATTAGAAGACATACATGTTTGGGAAACAATGGAGACAAGGAATTACCAGTGTTTTGTTATTGTAGAGCATCCTGAAAGTGGTTTTGAAAGGAATCTGATAGAAACCTTGATGTCACAGATAATTGCCTAGTTGCAAACTAAGGTCGAACACACGTTTAGAGTAATACCATAACTTTTATTTTTAACATACTTTATCATATTATGTAACCTAAAATTTCATGATAGTAATATAATTTTTTTAATCATCCAAGGACACACACAATAAACTCTTTTAGTTAACTTTACATCCACTAAATTTACCAGCCTGCGGCCTGGATCAGTTTTTATTCAAGCCATATATTTTACACTACTGGCTTGCTAGGCCTGTCATAGCTTCATATGACTTATAATCTAGGACCTTTAGCTTGGTAGACAGACGCACTACCGACTGAAATAAGGCGTCGGATTATACACAATAAACTGCTGCATGTTAATGGGACTGTCCAAGGCTGCATATATATTTACTAGATCATCATCTATACTTATAAAATAACATGTCCTGACTGACTGACTGACTGACTGATTCATCATCGCCGAGCGCAAACTATCAAGGCTACAAGCATGAAATTCGGACTGTATATTCATTTTGTTATGTAGGCACCCACTAAGAAAGGATTTTAGAAAATTCCATCCCAAAGGGGTCAAAATAGGGGATGATAATATGTGTGATAATATGTATGAAAGTCCGTCATTTTGAAAGTTACATAAACAAAATTTTGTATTTCGGTTATTGACGTAAAACAAATAAATACATGTTTCAGGAATTTTGGAAATTTTATTTAATAAGGGATGAAAAAGGGGGTGAAAGTTTGTATCGGACTTGCATTATTTTTGATCTGAGGTCAAGTTATGGTCATCAACGTAACGTAATATTTTAAATTAATCTGTAAATACATATGTATATTTTCGTATTCTTATATAATCAACTTCCACGCGAGCAAAGCCGCGGACAACAGCTATCTAGTAAAAAATAAAGTAGTTTTGTTTTTTGTGTGACATATCTTAATACCTTTATGGGCTATTTATGAGGGCAGTAAATTTAGAATAAATGTATCCACATGCAAAAGTAACAAAGCCTAGTTGGAAAAACCAACTTCATCACGCCCATCTGAGATTCATGTCGATAATTTTATTCATTTTTTATTTGTTCATTTTATTACAACTTCTAATCTAATTTTTTTTTACTTTCAGATGAATTCAGCAAAAATGTACCTCTGCAACCAGTCCGTCTGCTCTATGAGCTTACACACTCAAGCCCATCTTTCTTGTAAGTATCACTTTTAGCGATACATATTAGTATCTATTGCTTCATTAATTAGTAAACAAAAAGATATCCACATAAATAAATGTCATATCTTAATGAATTAATATTACATAAACTTATTTTTAGTGTTCTTGCCATACATAGTTCTATGCATTTCAAATGGTCAAGGCAGCTATGAAATGTTGAATATAACATAGTTTAAAATGTAAATACTTTAATGTAACTCAACGATTAACATATGAAGTGACTTTATATGCGACTTTTCTAATTCCTCTTCAAACTTTTAGTTGGTCTGGATCATGTTGATAGAGGTGATAACTCAACAAAATTCTTTATTTAAATAAAATAATAAAGTTCTGATAAACAAAGTTTTTAAATGTGAAAAGGGACAATATAAACATGTTGCCATATTGGATCAGAATTTTATATTCACCCATCTCAAAATTTCAAATATTATCAAACCTTAAAGGACAAAAATGTGTTGTTTTCATTTTTTTAGATTTATCAATCTGTGGGGTATTAATATTGTCCTCATTAATTCATAATCATAACAATTTTTAAATACACTCAGCACGGTTACCTGAACATAGATATATTCACTGGTTTGTTTAAAAACCACCCAAACTATTTTAGGCACTTGACCCATCTATTTGACGAACTCAATTTTTTTATTTTATTTAAATGTATTTATTTATTTTGGTGAAGTTAAGGTGTAACTTCTTGTGTTACACTTCAAGACAAAAAGATCCATATTTAATGAATATTTTAAAATTTAAAATAATACATATTTATTTTATAAGTTGCTTAAATAAGTCTTGAGAACAAAACAATAAAAAATATTATCATACATATATATACTAATCATTGTAAATACTATGTACATTATAAAATGTGTTAGTTTACAAATCATCCACACTGTAAAATGTATATTATTTTTTAATTCATTAAAAACAATTAATTTTACAAAAACATACACATTTATCAATTTTAGCATCATAACAATTTAGGACGAAAGCTCTCTTGATAAACAATGGTATATCTAATTTTAACTCCATGGCGTTAGTCTGCAATCGAGTCAAACTGACCGAGCGATTGCCATCTGTTGGTGAAAATAGTGTCAACTTATGAATGTGTTCAGCACAACAAACCCCACCATTTAATCTCAATTCAAGTAACTCTTCATCTGTTCTCACGAGGCTGAGTTGACCTCGTTCCAGACCCACTAATTCATGGTTAATCTGAGAGCCCCAGGGATTGAACCTGAGACCTCTGGAGATTTAGCCAGGAACTCTGACCACTATACTACAGAGACTGACCCTGACCGCTGTAGCCAGGAACTCTGACCACTATACTACAGAGACTAACCCATGACCTCTGTAGCCAGGAACTTTGACCACTAGATTACAGAGACTAACCCGGGACCTCTGTAGCCAGGA